>PVIH01017135.1:8634-43102 GCA_004025045.1 Sigmodon hispidus
ACAGGGATGAAAAAAAAAATTCAGAGGGAAAGATGAACACAAAGAAAATATAGGTGTAGCAATCTTATTTGTATGTCTACCCTTGATAAGCCATGCTTATCATTCTTATCCTCTATATAGTTATTGTTAACTCTTCCACATTTTAAATTCTTTTTACTGTGTTTTTTTTTAATAAATACAAAATAAAGGAAAAAAAAATCAAAACAAAACCAAAAACCAAACCAAACCAACTAACCAACCAACCAAACAAACAAACAAAAAACAAAGAAAAACAAGCTAAGCTAAGGCCAGGCATTTATAATTAAGACTATGCCTTCTTGTGTGTGATTTTTATATGTAGGAGCTGAGTGGTGGACTCCCAAAGAGCCAAAGGAGCAGAAACAACAAAGTACATTTTGGTGCCCAATGTTGGTTCAAATTTTCATAAAGGGCCTAAGAAATCTAGAGGAAAGAAAAAAAAAAAAGAAAAAAGAAACCAAAGTTTCTCCTTTCAAAGTAGGTGCTTCAGACTTCTGATTTCATGTTGACAGCTGTGTCTTAGCAGCTGGTTATTTCCTGCTGAAACTGTACATGTTGCCTGCCCTCTGCTGCTGTGATAAAGCACTTCTTCCTGTGATAATTTCTTACTGATACAATTGTATTTTAAAAATCACATTTAGATTTATTTTCTTAGAGTATATGGTATAGAGTTTTCAGTTGGCAATAATATTTAAGAATTAAAAAGTGCCTCAAAGTGTAGGTCAAAGTCATTAAAAAACAAGGCAGATGAGAGAAAGCAGAATCAGGGGGTATAAAGTAGGCCTAGTGTTGTTTACAAAAATCCTCAAAAGAGCTTGAGATTTATAAGCATGCTAGCACAGGCCAACAAAACTACAGGACAGAAATTCATATAAACAAGTGTATAGCTTCTAATGTAAGTATTCTGTGGTGAGGTGAGCCCTGGTTGTGGATCTCTCACTCATGAAATTCAGGGAGGCTCTGAGTCCATGACCCATGCTGTGTCACTTACAAATCATGAGTATTTTGAGGGTAAACCTCCAAAGAAACATGTCTTTGACAGAGAGACTATAAGAGTAAGACCAAACAGAAACAGAGAAATAAAGATATTTTTAAAATCCTTGTGGTCAGTTTTAGCATCACCTTGAAAGGTGACTCTCTTGTATCAGGAATCACCGATGGGATAGAAATGGTTGAATCTATTTTGGATCAAAACCAGGCAGCCAAACTGGAAAAAAGAAAAAGTTCACTTGCAGAACCTCCTTATTTTAATGTGTTCAAAAAGCATGCTTTCAATACTGATTGAGGCATGGAGGCTCACTTGGCCAGATAAAAGCAGATAATAATAGTTTGGCTTATTTTTAAAAATTGGCTGTGTTTGCTATATCCATAACGATGTCTCTGGAGAGAGGTTATTTTGCCAAGTGCTTTGTAGATAAATAAATTTTCAGTAGGGGGATTTTAATAAAAATGTCCAGCTACGTGGACAGATGGGCTTCATTCATTAAGGGAGTAAAGTGTGCATTAGGAGCTGGAAGAGAAACCTCATCTCTGACCAGGTGTGCCCACCTCAGCTGCCTCCTGTAAAACCAACACTGGGGGGGGGTGGTGACACCGATGAAATGGACATTTTTGTATTCTGTAAAAAAATTATTCGATGCCAACTTTTGTGGATAATTTCACAATGAAGGAAGTAACGCAGACATCTCATTCTCCCTTCTTTAGAAGGAATTTGTCAAAATTTAATCCTCATTATGGCTCAGATTAAAACCCAACTTGCTAAATTGTAGGTTTTAAATTCTCATGGAATTATGGTACTGGATGGGAAGGGTGTCATGAGAAATATTGGAACAACAGAGGTTCCTTCCTGAGTAGACAACTACAAAAATTAAATTAAAAATCAAATACAAAAGGACCCTGATGTAGTTCTGAGAACACTCACATGTGTTGCATTACACAACTTCACTGCAGTTTTGTCTCTTTATATACACTGTAAGTACTTTGTGCAGTGCATGCTGTCATGTGTTGTATTAACATGAGCTGCCAAAGACATCTTGTCTCAGACTAGAGACTATTTTACCTTATAAGTTGTGGTATTTTTGTAGTATGTACAAACATATGTGATCTTACAGAAAAATAGTGGTTTGATGATGGAAAATAAAACCATTTGCCATTTTCTTATCATCATAACTCAGCAGGCATCAAATTAGTATATCCTTGAATTATATGATGTTAGGATTTTTGGTTTTAAGAATTGCTGCTTGAGTTGCTAATTTGAATTTTATTAAAAAATTACAATGCATTAAATGCATTTTGGCTTGAGATTATGATAGAATTTCTATTTTAGAAATGGTCCTAAAGATGCTGTTCCCATTTTGCACTATGCATTTTACATGACTCTGTGGTAGATGAAGCTATCAGGGTTTCTATTACTGACAGGTAAAATGGGGTGTGCTGCTCAGACAATAGTGTGCTATACTTAGCTTTCTCTAGCTTGCAAGAATTGAATGAAAGTGATGTACTCAGCAATGATGATTCTAAAGTCAAAGTATCAATCAACTATAAAAAATGTTGAAGATGTCTACATTCCACAGCATCAAATGTCTGCTAAGAATTAATCTTATATTAAAAATAAATAAGCACAACCATCTCATTAGTATGCCAATTTAGTTTCATTTTTAATGAGTTATAAAAGTAGATGCATACCAAATAATTACTACAAAATAAATTTCTTTATGATTTATTATCAGCAAATGTTTGATTTGGGTACCTGTTTTATATACATATATACCTGGAGTCCCATTAATATTTCTTAGTCAAAAAGGAGTCATTTAAGAAGTTATGATCTGGAGGCTAGATGACAAAACAAATGAATGCATCTACTATTTATTTAATTTAATGCTGAGGAAAGCACCAGGTCAGCAATTGCTAAGGAATTTTTTTTTCAAGAATAAAAGAAGTTGGAGGGTTTGGTACAACTAGTTAATTATAAAAGCTATGAGTTATTTGAGATCTCAGAATTGCTGTGAAAATGAATGAATATAAAATTAGGTGCCCAGCACAAAGTAGGCATTCAAAAGGGATAGGTTGTTCATCTTATGCATGTTGAAAAACGAAAGCATTAATAAAAGGGACATAATTATTCATCTCCAGTAAAAATGTCAAAGCATGAGTGCTTTCCTCTGAGGTAAAAGAACATCCAGTAGATCCAGTGCCCTGGCTCCTTAGTGGATGAAGTGATCAAAGCTTTAGATACTGAGATCTAAAAATGGTTTTGCTCTGCTGCCAGTGGTGGGTTTGAGCTAGCTTTTCCTAGTTTTCCAGAATCAGCTGTCAAGTTTTCACAAATTTTTGTTCTCTGGTTGGCATCACACTGGCAGACAGGCATTAAGGCGCAGTACAAACGTTTGCATCATGAAAACTCACAACATAAGTGAGGTGTGTTTGTTTCCTCATTCAATTGGTGATTGCAAATTGCTGGCTGTCTATCACACACAGCCTTGTACCAAATTATAGACTTATTTTCTGTAGGGGTGTTCAAGAATGAAAGCTGGGAAGTCAAGAGGACATTGTAGTAGTACTTGGACCAGGGTGGTGTGAGAGGGAGTAGATCTAGATTACTTTTTGGAGAACTTGTGGTGTGTTCATGTGTGCATATATTTGTGGCATGTGTAACTAAGAGGAAGGAAAGGGTCAGAATAAAATCATATTATCTCATTGGGTTCTTGGTATCAGGACCTAGGTGGCATCAAGTAATGAAATGTTAATGATTAAGGTGTGGCATGTATGCCTAAGTACACACATAGAGGTGGATACCATGCTCTCTTTTGTTCATGTCATCTTTGATAATTGTACTTAAATATTTAAAAGGAAATGTCAAGAACATGACATATAGATTAGGAGCCCAAGGTAAAGATTGGCTGGTCATCTATGTTTAGGAACATTTGGAATGTAGAAATGGTACACAGTCAAGAGGCAAGGCAGTACCATTTCTGGAGGAGGAAGCATGGATAGAGCACACTCTTGTTCTCAGGATTTTTTCATGAGAAGTTGATTTAGATTCTGATCCTGTAGCCTTTACAGTGATGAAATGAAGCTCAAAAGACTCACAGTCGCACTTCAATGGCATTAGCTCAACTATGTTCATAGCAGCATTATTTGTAATAGCAAGAACCTGGAAACAACCTAGATGTCCCTCAACTGAAGAATGGACTAACAAACTGTGGTACATCTACACAATGGATAATACTCAGCAGTAAGAAAAAATAATATCCTAAATTTTGCAGGCAAATGGATGGATTTGGAGAATATCCTCCTGAGCGAGTTATCACAAACCCAGAAAGATAAGCAGGGGATGTACTCACTCATTATTGGACTCTAAACAAAAAAAAAAAAAAAAGAAAAAAGAAAAAAAAAGAAAAAGAAAAGCATGCTCAAGCTGCAAACCAAAACCACTGAACAGCTTGGGATTGGAAACACCTTGGACTGACACCTTGGATCCCATTCCCCCTAGAGGAACACCTGACTCAGTCTTGATATTGGGGGGAGAAAACTGGATTTGCCAGAAGTCAAGGCTGAACTAAGCAATATTGGGACCTTGGGACCTTGGGATTGCAGGCCCCATGGGATGGGGAGATGTGAAGAAGAAAGAATGACCTGATGTGGTGGAAGGAGGAAGGGACCTTGATTAAGGATATACAAGGATAGAAAATGTGACTTCTTTATTCATAATAAAACAAAAGAAAGAAAATAATTCTTCAGTTTTCAAAGTCATGGTCATACAGGAATGTCAAAGGACCAATCTATCCCTTAATCTTTTTAACTGTTACTTTTCAAAGAACAACTTCATGAACGTAATCACCAAAGAAAAGTTTATAAACTGTAGTAAATTTCTTGCTGACAAAATATATGAAATTTTTGCTTACTTTTATAGTATTTCATTAGGTAAATCCTTTCACTAAATATCTTGAATATGTTAGTTTGAAAATTTTCCCAGAAAATAAATTTATGCTATAAAGCTCTAACAATTTATTAGTAATTAGAAAACTATACAAGATGTATAAAATCTCTCCTGGTGATTCAAGGCCTGTTGAGGAGTTGACTGTTTTCTGAATGCTAGCTTCTAGGATCATGCCCATTCTTCTTTCCAGTTGTCTGTAGTGTCTAGGCTACTCTGAGTCTGAGGTGGGGTCCTCTTCCTTTTGTCTATGAAAAGGGCTTAAAGAATCTCATATGTAGTGTTTAAGACTTGTAACATTAAAACCCTTCTACTGAATATTATTTATCTAGTGCTATTTTATGGGGAAATATTTGTAGCTTCATCTTTGTGGTTAGAAAAATAACCTTGAAAAATGCAAATGTTCCCAAAGGATGTCCTACATAGACAAAAGTAGAATTTTGTAGAATTTGACATTGACCTAAAGCCAAGCAGGGTCCCAGTCCTACCTCCTGGCTGAATATTTCAATGAGTCTCATTTCAGACTGCCAGAGACTCTCAGGTCTTTCCTGGCAGTGGAGATGTTTTATATAGATGCTATGTAACATAGCAGTGTGTCTGACAAGAGAGTAAAGACTTCTAACAGGCTTGCAGATAGCTGGGAGGGAGAGAGGGAGAAAGGAGAAATGGAGGAACAATAAAGAAGAAGAAAAAAAGGACACTTCCCTCCACAATCCAGCCCCCCAACATGGGTGAGAATACATGAGAATCAGCATTACATTAACACCAGGTTGTTATGACTGGAAGGTCAGCATGAGGAGAGACAAGATTTCCTCATAGACACTGCTAATTTGGAAGAGCTGTTTCCAAAAGGAATGTCTCTCTGTTGTCCATTGTCAGAATTGCCTGGACTGTGCTTGACAGAGTTAATTTATAAGAATGCTTTCCAGCTGGTAACTTTTTCTCTAAGTTTGGGGATGAAGAGAGTGTGTCTCAGTACACATTGCTTGGGGTGGTATCTAAGATGGCCTGAATATAGAGAGCTGTGTGAGAAGTAAAATTTGAGTGAACTGAAAAGTGTTAGAGGGCAATAGGAGGAGGAAAAGATGTAGAAATGAGAATTCTGGCCACTTTTCTTGCCAACTCCAATTACCAGCAGGTTGTCTATGTTTTAAATATTTTTCCCATCTGGGGTTATTGGAAGAGTGAAACTTGCCTACTCACCCAAGCACAATATGAGGTGGACATTTCCATGTTGTATAAGCTTATTGAGGACTTGGCATGTACATTTTTCTGGAGCTTTGTCCAAATCTTTACTCAGCAGTGGGATGTCCTGAGCTGAGTCAACGGGTTGTATTGAAAAAGTATGAGCAGAATTTCCCTGTGGAACAAAGTGGTAAATTATTTTTTTCCTTCTGAGGGGAGATTAGCCACGACAAAAACGGAATTCATTGTAGTGGAAGTGGGAGTCGGCCCATGATTGAACATCACAGCTGAATGACCAGAGTGTTCAAAGACAGGGCGTTCCAATCCCACACATGTGGATTTGAAGAGAGTGGAACTCTCAAAATTTGTGACCTTGTGAGGGGAAAATGCATTCATCCTAAGAGGTCTGCACCCTCTCTGAACACTTCCTGTCTTTCTAAAGTTTCATAAAGACTGACAAGCACAGCATGGCACTGTGTCTGAGCTCTGTGCTTCTGTGAAGAAATAAGGGTTAAGAAATTCCCCAATCCTTATGTGCTTTGGGAAGGAGATTTCTACAATGAAAAGCATGCTTGTTGAGAGAGAAGCCCTTCTCTACCCTTCCCTTGCCTCCCACAAGGCTAACGTGATTTCTTATTTATTTGCTCCTATAAAACCTGAAGCCCTCATCCTTTTCTTTGAGATCTTTCAAACTAATGAATGCTATCCCTATAGACTTAGCTTGAATAATCATATCTTTAATTATCCCATGCATTTTTGTCTGTGGTACTTTTGGTGCTTCGAATTGGCCCTTTGAGTGGGTCTCACTTACTGCACACACATAATAAGTCCTCTCTGAGTTTTCTGTCCTCCAGCCTGGCTATAAAGGGACCCAGTGGTGAGTCCATCTTCTGGTACTATGCTGTGGGCCCTGGTATGCTTTAAGGATGATACAGATTTAATGTTGATATTTGTTCAGTTCTCTCCTGCTTCCTGGTGCCAGTCTTTTTGGTTTAATGGTCTGGATACTTGAAGCGTTTTTTCACGATTAATAGTTTATAAAACTCTTACCTCTGTTAGGCAAAAGACAGAGGAAACTGACTGATTAACATTTTTATATATGTAATTATGTTCTCTACTTCGTAGTCAAGTGAACCATTAGGAAGAGTCTATCCTTTCTTTTTGGTATGCTTTGCATTTTTTTTTTATGCTCAACCCATGACTGATCATTACAATCAAAATTGCAAGCTTTTTTCTGTGTTTTGTTCATATGTTTGTATATTTTAGTTTTAGGGAAATCTTTAGCCTTTTGTTGTGAAAATACAAAATGTCTTTCTCTCCCTGGTAGTACTCAATTGGATAGAAAGTATTTACCTGGTCTTGAACTCACTATACAACCAAGATGACTTTGAACTTCTGATCCCTTGGCCTATGTTTCTAGAGTGTTGGGCTCATAGTCTTGTACCAATAAGCCTAGTTTTATGTGAGGGGGCATTTACCTGGTGCTTCTGTGTTGGGGGAAAGCATTCTGAGCTATATCCCATAGGAGTTTTTTATTCTGATTGGCCTAGAATACTTACACAAAATGAGTACTTATAAAGTTCACATAAATTAGAGAAAATGAACTGAATTTCCTACTACAAAAAACAGCACTTTTATTCCTTTTTTATAACAATAGGAATTAATACAGAAATGTCTTCAGTAATTCAAGTTCAGGTAATCTTAGTAAACTTTTGGCAAACAAAGCCTAGATAAATCCCTTTCTTGATAGTCTTGATGGATTTTTAACTGGATTCTTGGTACAGTCAAATTCTTAAAATTAGAATACATTATATAAAAAGTCTTTTGTCTTTTGAGAGTGATTCATTTTTATACATTAGTTTTCTATGACACAGAAATACTGAAATTTCATTGTCAATCACATTATTCTCTCAAGTATCTCTTTCATCAGATCCTCCTCTTTTGAAAAATGTAACATATCAGCCATAGCTATATTTAACAGTTTTTCTTCTACAGAGAGTTTCCTTTTTTCTTACCCCAGAGTATTTACGTGGACTACAGGAAGGAGCTACTTGTTTTCAATGAATAAGGGCTGTTTTGTAAGGCTGGGCAGCACGCACATACTTCTTGGTGTGCACATCTGATAACATTGTGTAAATACCTTTGAGATCATAGTGGGGAGTTTGCACATTTTTACTGAGAAGCTGATGGGTTTGTGAGATAGTTAACTCAAGATGAGCAGAATGAAAATTAACTGCATAAGACTATGTGAGCCTGAAGGATTGCTGATGCTTGAACTATTATTTATGGTCTAATGTTACTTTTTTCCTAGATAACATGAAAAAAACTCCCTCCATTTCTCAAGTCACCCAAAACTGTTTAGTAGTAATCTGAAAACATTTATAAACAGTATTTTTTCCTCTCTGCCTGACAAAAACTAATTTCAGGATGAAATCATTTGCATAGATCCCATAAGAATGTTTTCTTTTTTTATGAAGACAGACTTGAAATCATTACTTTTGTAACTAAGGCCTCATCTAGAATGCTGTATTTGCTAACAATGTACAGTGAAATGGATCTGAATACTATCTCTTGCTGTTTTGAGGCAGTTGCTGAATATACAGCCAAGGCTGCTCTCAAACTCAGATTTTCTTGCTTCCACTTCTGAAGTGCTTATGGGCCTTTAGCACCAGACTCCCCTTGATTAGGTAGTTTAAATGAACTTGGCTGATCCTATGAAACAGATTCTTAACAAATGTAATGTGGTCCCTTCTAGTAAGTGGATAAGGAAGTCTTGGGTTTTGGTTGGTTCAGTGACTAGCAAAGGATAAACTCTTCGAGTCTAAAATGCATCGTCCTCTCCAATAGAGCTTGCATGACACTAGCTTTACTCCCGTCTCTCTCGGGTAATATTGATGCTGCTGCCCATCCTGAGCTCTTTGAGAAGCAAAGCTTGGTAGGATGTGCAAGTGCTCCAGCTCATCTTTTGAAGAGCTAAAAGGTGACCCCTGCTGACACTGGGTTTTATGATCCTTGCAAAGATGCCAGCTTTGGTCGGGATGCTGCATTTTCAGAGACATGGGGATCTGTAGTGTAATAGCTGATGTTCAGCTTTGTTTCCAAATTAATAACCACAATAAGAAATGTTTATTCTTTTCAAAGCTATCTTATAGTAGGTAAAAATAGTCAATAATAAAACCAAAGATTCCCAAGTTATCAGCTCAGGACAATATCTCATAAACCAGAAGGAATTTCACATGTTGTCATTTTGGCAGCTGTAATCTCTATAGAGCACTCAAAAGTAAGGTAATTCATTCATTGCAATTTTGGAGTGAAGACAAGAATATATTTTAGTTTTCCTATGGCATTAAAAACAAGTATGAGAAATTGGTCTTTGTAGTATGATAACAAGAATAGTTTTAACAATTCTCTAAACATGTAAAATTATATTGTCTTCAAAAATACTTTATCATCTTGACCTTCTTATATTATGTGTTGCTATCTAAATGCAGATCCCCCCCCCCCAGTTAGACCTTGCCCTACTTATTTATGCAGCCAGGGAGCAGGCTGTATAACTGTACCCTTCTCCAGGATAACTTCCCTTTACAGAGCATGAGACTGAATTGATTGGAGAGGCTGAGCCTTCCCATCACAGCCTACACTTTTGAACTCACAGCATACTGTTTCACAGGAGGGCACTGAATGACAGGGGCATTACAGTATAGCTGTTCCTTCTGGTGTCCCACTATTTGTGGACCTGAGAAATTTACTCTGACCTGCCTAGAGGCATTAATCTTGATGCAAAACATTTTCTGATATTAGCATTTCAAGGCATTCAGGAAGAATGCTCTGAACAAATCTAGTGAACAAGAATGTAAGTTTGGGGCACATAAATCCTCCCCCATAATTTTGAACTTACTGCACTAATGAATTCACCCATATGCCCCCCAAATTCAAATAGAATAGAAAATGGTGAGTACCATGTTAACATTTGTTATTAAAAGTGAATTGCATTGCAATATGCTTAAAGAGAAAAAATAGAGCAGATGCACTTAATATTTGTGGCCTAATGAGATTAAAAGTATGTTTAATTATATATTGGAAAGCAACATTATTTCTTTTTGTACATAAACATGAACGTGTGTATGCATGTGTGGGCACACATGTGTGCATGATGCACAGGTAAAATCAGATAACTTTGTTATGGTCTTCAAGATATATGATTGCAAATACTGAAGGTTCTATTTATGCATCTCTATTTTTGAATTTGGAAAGAATAGTTTATTTGATTTAAAAAATTGTTACTTGCTTGGCATCATGTACATGAAATGTAAAGAATACAAATTTACTCATTTTGTTCCAAGGTTAAGAGTCACATTTCACAACCTCAGCAGTTGCACAATACTATTATTCTAAGTAAAATTTCAATCTCTCATCCACACTGCAAATTAAACAAAATTAAAGCACAAAAAAGCAATATAACTATGGGGCATTTGTTTTCTTGTGATAATTTGACAAAGTCACACAGAAAAAGAAATTTCAAATCAGTGATTACAATTCGTATTGTCATTTGTTACCAATTCAGCCATTTATCCATAATTTAAAAATATTTTAACATCCATGTGATTCTTGGGGACTTTAGGAGACAAGTGTAAGCAAACCTTGTATAACCATATTTTTTATATCTCTTCTAGAGTGTCAACCATGGATCTGATTCCACATTTATGGTGAGCATTTTGATTTTCTCTCTCCTTTTTTTTTTTGTAGTAGGATCATTACAGCATCCCTTCACATCATAGTTCTGACTTTCTTCTCTATGTTGGAGCCTTGTGTTCTTTTGCTTTTCTTGCTCTATTTAGCAATGACTGTGACCTCTAGGGTTAGTTTAACATTGTTCTTGAATTTAATGCTGCCCTTTTTAGTATTTCATTATTAAACATGATGCTGTCTCTAAGCTAATTTTCTTCTACCTTGTTTATGCTTATTTGATTTTTCTTTTATCTGTTTATTTCTAATTGAATTCTGTCTAGTACATAAACATTTTTCTTTCTTACTTCCTATTAAATGAATTTTAACCTACTTATTTCCCTCAATATTCTTTAGCTATAAGCTACAGGTTTTGATATGAAATATTTTCATTGCTATTCATTTAAAAATTAATAATTTGATTTAGAACAGAGTTATCTAGTACATAGATAACTTGTGGGGAGAAAGATGAATCATATTTGGGGTCAATATTGGTAGAGTTTTGTCACCAAAATTACGTATAAACTTATATCCAACTTTTTGATAACTGTGTAAGAGAAGATAAGATTTTTCTCTATCTACTTTGCTAAGATTTTGGGTGAGATTGAAGCAAAAGAGTAGAGCAGAGTGTGAGGTCCAAAACAGTATGTACAAAGGCTGCAAAATTAGCCTATGGAAGAAACTACTTTGTACAAGATGGCTGAGAACTCCCAGCTGAAGTGTACTAAATCTTGACACTGGTGACCTGTGATCCATTATAATAGTAAAACACACACTTCTGTGTGGGGTGCAGATTTAAGATGCTAATGAGACACACAGTGCAGGAAGTTGGGTGTAGAATTTTTTGTAGTAGAGAAAGCCTACTTTATGCAAATACCCACAAAGCTCACCTTAAATGACACAACAGTGCAGCTCTTTATAAATTTCAGTCCTTTGAGCTGCTCAACTTTCTCTTCACTCTAGCAACAGCTCCCTCCCTTGTAAGAGCATTTTTTTAATAATAAACTGTCCCTGCTTCTGATGTTGCTTATGTGATTGTTAAATCCCTTATTCTAAGACACAAGATCCTGGAACTTAGGGTGGCCATCAAACTCTGACATCCACCAATATCAGGACTGTCTGTAACCTAGACAGAATACCAAGAGAAGAACTAGTTTACTAGATGTATCTGACGTATTTCAGGTGTTTGTAGCATCCTTCAGCTCATAGCCGAGAAAGAATACTGCAGTGAAACTGAGTCAGGGGGAGGTGACCAGAGAAGCTTGGATTTGGAGACTATCCTCCTGAGTGAGGTATCACAAACACAGAAAGAGAAGCAGGGCATGTACTCACTCATTAGTGGACTTAAAAAAAAAAAGATGTCATTGTATACAAGAGCTCAAGGCTAGAACATAGCTAAACAACACAGTGCCTCACTTCTACATTGATGGCCTCTGGCAGGGGAGTGGGTGAGGAAAGACTTGTTTCCTTTAAGGGTCTGGCCACAGAATTTAATTATGCTCCAGTAAGTAAATGAGCAGCATGAATGGATGTTTTTTGTAAATGGGGAGATCATAAGAGTGGGTATGAATCTGAGAGGACTGATAACTGAAGTTGATGGGGTGCATGAAGTAAAATATATCTATATTGTTTATATATATAAGCATATATATATAAAGAATAAAAGAGAATGCCCTCTAGTTAGATGGAGTCAGCCAGAGCCTTCTCCTTTAATAATGGACCAGTGACATACAGAGAGTGGGTGGAATTCCTACCAAACCTAATGTTTTCTTCTTTCATAAATGGGAGATCATTAAGCTTTTATTTTTTTCCTTGGTCTGTATCTAAATAAAAATCTGTTTCTGAGCAGAGACTGGATGCAGTCTGGGCCCATGCCTCTTTTTCCCCAGAAAATGATGTGTTAACATGTTTTACAGTTAAATTTACATACAAGGTGGCCTTTGGTTCATGCTTTCTATAACTTTTAATTATTATTCTATGAATATATTTATTTTCCTTCACGAATTTTTGTTTCTTAATATCTCTGAAACATAGGACACTGAGGACCTGAGTTTATGGCAATGGTCCTCAACTTGTGGGTTGTAACCCCTTTGGCAAACCTCTAGCTCCAAAAATATTTATATTACAGTTTATAATATTAGCAAATTTGCAGTTATAAAATAGCAATAAAAATAATTTTATGGTTGGGGGTCATCATACCATAAGGAACTGTATTAAAGGGCTGCAGTACTAGAAAGGCTGAGAACTACTGGCTTATGGTGTTACATTCCTGGTAGCATCCTGAGGTGATGGTTAGCTTGACCATGCTTGACCCAGGCCATGTTTTCCATCAGTCATAAAAAACACTGCACATCTCAACCTTTGTCTTTCTTTTCTATGAGACCTCAAAGTTCCTGACAGTCTTCAGAAGACAGAACTTAGATCATTTCTTAGAGTTTCTATTGCTTTGAAGAGACGCCATAACCATGACAACTCAGAGGAAGACATTTAATTAAGGCTTGCTTATAGGATCAGAGATAGTCCATTGTCATCATGGTAAGAAGCATGGAGGTATGCAGGCAGACATGGTGCTGGAGAAGTAGATGGGATTCCTACCTCTGTATTGGCAGGCAGGAGGAAGAGAATGATACTGGGCTTGATTTGAGCACTTGAAACGTCAAAGCCTACCCCAGTGACACACTTTCTCCAATAACGTCACACCTACTCTAACAAGGCCACACCTCCTAATTGTGTCACTAACTATGAACCTATGGGGCCATTTGCATTGAAATCACTATTGGCAACCTCATTGTTCCTGAAAGTATGGCCACACTGACTCAAACGCCTTTCTTACCTCTCACCATTACTATTTTTGATACATTGGAGCAAATGGCTCATTTTAATCTGTTAAAACTTCTGGAGCTAGATGGCTTTACCCCTGAGACTCTTGGAAGAATGAACATCAGTTAGGTCTGTTTTCATACCATCCTGTCACATTGACAAAGAAACATATAGGAATTCCAGGTAAGCTAGGCTGTTGTAAAAGGTTCTGTCCTGGATTTTTCATGCCTGGACCAAAAGTTTTGACCCACTCTCAGCCCTGCTTAGCCTCAAATTATCACACACATACTTGTATTATTTTTATGCTAACTGACCTAGGGCCCAGGCATATAATTTGGTCAACCCACCTTGTTCAGCCTTGCAGCTCGGTACATTTTCTCAGAGCAGCATTTCAGCTTCTCTCCTTTGTGTCTGCTGCCGTCTCCTCATTGTGTCTGTGGCGGCTCTCTGGCATCTGTCTCTGTTTTCCTGTACTCAGAGTTTTCTTAGCCTGATAGCCCCACCCATGCTTCCAGTTTGCCTTTGGCCAATCAGCATTTTATTAAACCCATAAGCGGGACAAACATTTACAACATTACCAGCATAATCCCACTACACTAGGCTAAACAGAGAAGGTTGATATAAATGACACAGTTTGACAAATGTCATTTCTCTCTGGTCACATATGTAAGGATTTCTGGCACGCCACCTGGTGAAGCCAGCATGGCACTGGGTGAAATAAGAATTACCTGGTATGTAGCAGCCACTTAGTAAAGCCAACATGGTGCCAGCAGAGCATGCCATATGAAGGGCGTGCACCTAGGCGTGGCTATGTAAAACTGTGCCCATCCACTCTCTTTTCTTCTCTCTTTTTCTCCTCCATGCTTCACCTCCCATGAATAAACTCTTGTGTGACATCTGGCTTTGTGTGTGTCTTCTCACATGTGAAACCGACAACATATTACCAATAGATTCTTTCCTTCCCCAACTCCTCTTGAGTATCCTTCAGAGAAGACACCTTACTTTGTCTTATCTTAGATAGCTGAAAATTTATTTCAGACCCCCTACCATGCTATTGGCATAATGAACCTCTTATCTAAAGGACAATTTGACTCACTCTGTCTATGCTGCCACTTCTAGAAAATCTAACACATTCGTTCTAGAGTCTATATTCACTTCAGCGTCATGCATACTGTCTTTCAATTCCAAAGGAATTCCCAGGTACAAACCATTTTCTCAATACTCCAGCTAGTAGGCTTCCCAAGTCTTTCTTTTCAGTTGTTGCTGTGCTATCACTGTGTATAGCCAGAAGTTTCTAGCCCATCTAGGCCCATAGTCTGAACTTGCATGCAGCTGCTTTGTCCCAAATAATTACACAAAGTCTAATATTAATTACAAACTGTTTGGCCTGATGGCTCAGATTCATTACCAACTAGTGTAGTGGGATTATATTATGTTGCTCCTGTTTCCTGTCATTGTAAATATTTGTTCTGACTATGGGTTTAACAAAAGCTGACTAGCCAAAGACAGACAGGAAGCATGGGTGGGGCTACCAGGCTAAGAAAACTCCATAACACTTCAGAGAAGAGACAGATGCCAGGCAGAGCCACCAGAGAGACAACACAGATGCCAGGAGATGACAGAGGAAAGAAGTTGAAATGCTACTCTGAGAAAATGTATCAAGTCACATGGCTGAATAAGATGGGTTGAGTTTAGATGAAGGAGGTATATGTCATATGTCTGGGCTCCAGGTCAATCTGCAAAAAATTAACGTAAGCATGTGTGATTGAGTGTGTTTCTGCTGGGATTGCCAGACTGTCGGTCAAAGCTCTGGTCTAGACCGAAAAGTCCAGGGCAGAAATCTAACATAACAAACTAGCTCTTACAATTTAACCCATTTTTTTTTTTTTATTAATCTATGTATTGCCCTGTGGCTCTGTGGCTTTACCTGTGTTCTATTACATCTTGCTCTCTGGGTAGCCATGTGCACCCACTCTTTGACTCTGCCTCTTTCTTTATCCATGTGTGGGTTTTTCCATCTGCATATAGAAGGGCATCCCACATCAACTTTGGCCTCTTCTTGGTCCTGCCCTGGTGATCTCTGTTGAATGAGTTTAAATGAGCACCTAGGAGATGGATTTTGGTAATGATTGGCATGTACTACTCTCAAGGCTGGAAACAACATTGTGTAGGATGACACTGTCACAGAGAGAAAGTAGACAATAGTTAAAAGCTACCATTGTGTTGGTTTACGTGTCTAGGTATGCTTTTTACCATTTCTTAATGTTTCTGGGAGAGACAACTTTCCTAGGGACATATTTTTCCTGTCCAGGTGATTGTCAGATTTGTTTTAGCTAATTTCTGAAGGGTGGAGACCCTTTTCTTTATTTTTATTTTTATTTTTTCCAGATAGAAAAAGCAAAATAGTACTATTTTTAATTTAAAATTATTTTAAGAATTTCATACATAAATATTGTGTATACATCATTCTATACTTCTATCCCCTACAATTCCTTCTGAGTCTGCACTCTCAACTCCCTTTCAAATTCATTACCACTTTTTCTTTAATTACTATTGATAATTTTTTGTATACATATGTATATATAAATACATCCTGATGATTTATCATCCTGATGAGCTTTGAGGGAGTTTAGGAAGTTCTGTTTGCACGTATCACCATAGGCACAACTTACATCCAGTTCTCTTGACCATATTATGTAATTGAGTAGATTAAAAAGGGTTCAATAAGGAAGAACAGAAATAAGTTTATAAAACCATTCTCTGCCTGGGTTTAATGGGTCTTAACAGAGCCCTGCCACCTCACCTTTCTCCATCTGATAGTCCACTCTGTAACTGTCTTTCACATATTCTAAATCTCAATGATGGGCAGTTCTTAGAATTTCCTTTCTTCTACATAGCATTGTGGAAGCATTTTAAGAAAAGGCAATTTGGACATTTTCACCTTCCTTGAAATGGGTGTGTTAACATGGACACAGAAAGCGAAGCTGGTGGTGAGTATGAGGAAAGAGGGGTGCATCCATCAAGCCTGGAACTTCAAACTGCTAACTTCTAACAATGCCTACCTGGCTCTATCTTGGTCTCAATTTATACTCACAGTTTGGAGTATAGCTTTACAGTTGATCATGCATTCTAAGAATATATACCATTTTTTTAGGCTTCCTTTTAAAGCAAAATGATTTTATTTTCTAAAGTATAAAAGAATACTGAAGTGACTGGACCTTTGATCCTAGCACTTGGGAGGCAGAGGCAGGTGGATTTCTTGAATTCCAGGCCTGCCTTGTCTACATTACAAAGTCTAGGCCAGCTGAGACTGTACAATGAGACCCTGTCTCAAAACCCAAACCAACACAAACTAAACAACTAAACTAAAACACCTTGCCGACCTGAACAAACAAACTATAAACAGACTCCCCAAACAAAACGAAACAAGGGAATACTGAAGTGGATGGAAACAGGGAAGAAGATGTTTAGGATGCCTCAGTTAGTGTGCAGTTCAGACTAGAAGGTCAAATATAATGGTCATATCCACAGTCCCAGGGCACTGTAAAGTCCCTACTGCATTGTGTTGCTCTTTATGAAATGAAATGAACTAGCATTCTGCTTCCCTGGTGACCAATGCCTTGGACTCCTGCAGACAGCAGTGGGGACAGGAAGAGGCAAGATTAGAGCATCGGGTAAGCCTGACAGACGCCCTGCTATACTTCTTAGAATAGCAACTTTCTTTGCTGAGTGTATCTGTACTTTCCCAGTTTTCATGATAGCTAAAATTTCAGTGACACTGAAATTATAGCCTTCAATTGTCGCACTCTTCTTAAATCATGCTTCTTTTTGCCAAGAGTGAGGCTGCAGGATGGACATAGAGCATGTAAGACCCTGCAGGGCCCAGCTTTCAGATCCAAGTGGTACCTAGAATTAGCAGAAGAGGACCAGGAAAATGCAAAAGGCACTCAGAAATCAGGACACAAATTCAAGAGCCAGCATCATCCAGTCATGTGACTGGGAAAAGCAAACAAGTTAGTTATATCAATTCAGACATCTTTGATTCCTGAGCAAATTTCTTCTGTGATCAGGAGATTTTTAATGGGTTTCTTATGTTGGAAGTACTTAGTATCTAGTGAAACATAGCAGACTTGAAGGTCAATGCCGATAGGTCCCCTCCTACACAGTGAGTTTCTGTCTTGTTAATGCACCAATTTGAAGAAAGGGAAAACGCTGAAATTACCCCTTTAGAATTTAAAATATCATATGAAAGGAGGGAAAAAGTATCCCAATCTCCCCTCTTTGAGGTTTAGGATACATGAATGAAGAGCAACAGGTTAGACCACAGAGGGGAAATTGGCTTTACAAAAGCCAGTGAAGGGAAGCCTATTGTTTCCTGGGAAAGTATAGCTATTTTTGCTAGAGTCATTTAACTTCTTTCTTTATCTAATTGTTTTCAATCTACTCTAGTACATACCCTTCCTCCCGCTCCTCCTACTTTTCAGAAGGATGAGAGCTATACCTGTGGCCCTAGGTGGCGCCACACTTTTTGAAAGTGTCAGAAAGAGTATATAATTAGTATCTAGCAGGAAGCTTTAACATGGTAAAGAACAGCCATAGCCTTGTCCTATCTTGTAGAATTACTCCAAATTGATCTTTTAATTTCCTGGACAATAGGACAATTGCCCCTCAGCAAAGCTGTCTGTTCTCAAAACTTGAGCAAACAGTATATGACCTACTTTAAGATCACCAATAGCCATGGTGATCTCCATGGCTATGTCTATTTTCACCTATGAGACTCTTTTCCTCCATAATGGACCTCTGGTTGTTACCCACTCCTACCCTTGATGTTGCTTCATGTTATGTAATAAATCCTGTCTTCTACCCTACATTATGTGTCTTATCCTAATTCATCCGCAAGGTCTAGGGAACAGAGGGGAGGCCAGAGATAGTTTCTAATTGTAGCAGAAAGAGAACAACATGCAAAATGTGTGGGGTGTGGAAGGATTGAGAGAGGGGTAGAGACCAAGACATATCTGCAGGGTTACAAAGCATTTGCTGAGTTAGTTCTGAAAGAAACAGTTCACATCCTTTCTATCTATGATCCTTGAAGCAACCAGGGTCATTTTTACATAAATTTACTTCCCTTTGAAAGTAGAAATGTTGAAGGAACTTTTGAAGATATTAATTTTAAGTGTCTCACACCTCCAAATAGCAAAAACAACATGTGAATTGGATTACTACACCGGAGATGGCTATTTCTCCCCTTGTTCGTCCACAGTCAACAAGATGCAGGAAAATCCATCGTCACAGCTGTTCTGCACATTAAAAGTAATAGAGATAAATGAAGGTAGGGTCAAGCTGGGCTTCTCTTCTCCAGTTCTTCCTCTTCTCAAGGTTGCTGTGTTACTCCTTTAGCACAGACTAGAAACAACGTATCTGCTGACACTTGAGGAAAAGTGTGATTCTTTGTTCTAAATCACATAAGCATGTTTCTTTTTCTTCTGTCCCTGAATGTGAGAAAACAGAAAATTCTCAGCTTAAAATGAGATTTTAGAGATGCAGATAATTAATAGCTTGGTATTTAGATCTTAATTTCTTATTTCTTTTCTTTCTGAGGAAATAGTCTTCAATCTTGAAGCTGGAATGTGTTAGGAAAGGTGAGACTTCATTCCCTGGCCTAAGAGTTAGTGGCTACCCCCAGAAGTATATGCACAGATGTGTTTATGTCTGTTACAGCCTTTAGTGATATAAATTTATAGGTCTCTCACACTTTTCTCCATTTTCTTTTCCCACCTTCTCTCTGGTCAAGATGTTGAAATCATCCGTTATCTTTGAACTCAGAGCAATAATAGAGCACCATGGCAGCCAAGATGGATGAGACTGTGAGAGCAGACACAGTTTTGGATTATAACTGCTCCTTTTAGGGGTTCAGAACTATGCCCCAGACTGAGTGCTACTCTAACTTAAGAAATTGGTTTTCAAACATTTATTTGTTCTCTCTCTCTCTCTCTCTTTCTCTGTGTACATGCCATAATGCCTATATGAAGGTTGGAGAAGTTCGTTCTAGCCTTCCAACATGTGTATTACTGTATGCTCTGGAGATCAAACTCAGTATGTCAGGCTTGCTAAAAGCATTCTTACTGGTTGAACTATCTTCAAGCTTTCTTGTTCTGATTTTTCCAGATATTTCCCCCTACCTTTGTTTTACCTAAAATTGAAATATTCATTAGGTATTCAGAAAAGCACAAGGTTTTATTGGTTGTCTATTTTGTTCCTGGATTATATATGAAATCTGAAAGGGTAAGAGTGGCAGTCTAGCCTCTTTTGTTTGTTTTTGACAGTGCTGGGTGTAGAATTTGGGCCTGAAGCATAATAGGCAAGCAGTCTGTCTTAGGGTTGTTATTGCTGTGACTAAACACCAGGAACAAAGCAACTTGGAGAGGAGAGGGTTTATCTGGCTTACACTTCCATATTGTGGTCCATCATTGAAATAAGTCAGGACAGGAACTCAAACGGTGCTGAAATCTAGATGCAGACACTGCCTTGGAAGGGTGCTGCTTTCTGGCTTGATCCCCATAGTTTGCTCAGCCTACATTCTTTTTTTTTTTTTTTTTTTCAGCCTGCATTCTTATAGAATCCAGGATCAGTAGCCCAGGGATGGTACCACTCTTGATGGGCTAGGCATTTTACCTTCAAGCACTAATTAAGAGAATGAATGGCCTGTAGCCTGGTTTTACGGAGGCATTTCCTCAACTGAGGTTTCCTCCTTTCAGATACACATTAGCTTGTGTCAAATTGAGAAAAAACTATGCAGCATATAATCTATCATTAAACTACAGTCCTAGCCCCACAAGCTCTCTCTCTCTCTCTCTCTCTCTCTCTCTCTCTCTCTCTCTCTCTCTCTCTCTCTCGCCCTCCCTCCCTCCCTCCCGCCCTCTCTGTTCAGAAAGATGGTTTCTTTCATTCTGGGTTTTCTTGCCAAAAATGTACTTTCTTCTTGTGCATAAAAGGCATTTGGAATGTGTCTGATCATCGGTGAATTGTAAAGTTAGTATAAACTCCATGCTGGCTTTTCAATAATTATTATGAAATATGTCACATAACTGTTGATAAATTTTGTATTTATTACCGGATGAAATAATATTTTGAAGATGCTTAAACAATTAAATAATAGTAAATTTGTTTTAGCCTGTCACTTTATTGTTTTTGTAATGTAGTTGCTTAAAACGTGAAGGTTCTATTGGTTGGTTACATTTGTGGCACACATTACATTTCTAAGGTTGTTTTTGAAAAAAAAAAGAACCCCAAAAAACAAAATCCATAGTTTTGGCTGGGAGGTAGATCTCCTCAGCAGATCCCTGAACAAGCAGGCATAAGAACCTAAATTTGACTCCAGCATCACAAACACAAACACAAATAACAGTAAGAAAACAAAAGCAATCTGTGTTCTAATGTTCCTCTCTCTCTCTCTCCTAATGCTCCATTCTCAAAGATTCTAGTTCGAGATTGGGTTTGGCATCCAGAAAATGATATCTAACGAGCACAAGATGTGATCCAAAGACCACACTTTGAAAAATGAAATGAGCAAAGTCATTAAATAAAAATCAAGGGCTAGAAGAGAAAGGCCTTTATTACATCAAGCTATACTGAGATAGCAGCTGGAGAACAGAAGAGCCAAAGAAGGGTTTCCCCAAGCAGTACGTTGAGTCTGCAATGCCAAGGAGGAGTCTGGTAAAGATGACATATGACATCTCTGTTCTACGAAGATGGACCAACAGAGATTAGAGGTTCAAACATGACAGCTTGTCCTATTATAGTCCCCACAATTTGTCATGTGGTGGAGTGAGAGAACGCAGGTTAAGAGAAATGAGAGATGGTTTTAGAAAAATAGGAGCCAGACCATGAAGCATAAATCAGTTATGTTAAAGGATATAAATTTTATCTTCAGATAATGGAACGTTATTGAAGATATTTGAAGAAGTTTAGTGTCATCATAAGACAGATTATATGAGTGTTTTATAATTGAAGATAAATCAGTTTTAAGGTCATAAGAAATTAAAGTGTAGGAATATCTTCTGGATGTTTGTTTTTTATTGGTACTACAAATCTTATGGTTTTCTTTCTCCTCTGTGATGATTATTTGGATATGTAAACCCAGTTTGTGACAACAGTTACATTTGTGCATAACAGAATGATTCATATTTTTTTTAGAGAAATTGCTATTTTATTATTTTTAACTTTTATTTGCTTATAGTCTTTATTTATTGTGTTCTATAAAATGTAAACAATCTTGCTTTGTTTGCATTCTGTGTAAGGTGAGACATAGGTAAATTCGGAAGAATCTGCTTTGGGAAAACTGAAGCTGAACAACATAAACATGTGATTTTTAGTGTTGTTTAGCTGAGAAAATTCTGAAAAATAGTAAAATTATTTGAAGACACTAAATATTGCCTTACTTATTCTATAACACACACATGTTTTGTGTAGAATTGTGGAATCTAACCTAGCAGACTGGGCCTTGTCCAGACTCTCAAAGATATTTCATATGTGTTTTTCTGTTTTCTTTTTCCTTCCTTGTCTTAAGTTTTTGAGAATGGATCTCACTACATAGCTCAGGATGGCCTGGAGCCTGCCATGTATCCCAGGCTGACCTTCAATTTGTGATCCTGGTACCCTAGTGTGCTGAGTGTGAAGATTTCAAGTACAGCTACTACACAGAGCTCATTACTTTTCAGTTAATACTTCATGAAATGACTACACTTACATCTTCTATAGTAAGTCCTTCAAACATGCTTTCTATTATTGAAGACTCACACTGATGCAGCTTGCAGCCACAGACTCATCAACCTTCCCAGATCAATCTATTTTTTATGATCTTGTATCAATCTTCTCATTCTGACTGATAAATCTACACACTTGTTTCTAGTATCATTGTATCCATATGAAGAATTTATTTCATATTATTAATAACACTTAGCATTTATGCGATGATCTCTTTTGATTATATCTCTTATATCCCACTTCAGTGATGCTCAAAGTTTTCTGGGAAATTTTTTGCAGATTTCTTCTTAGGCTAGGAAACAGTGTACCTCAGAGTCCAAATTGCAAGATGTGTCCTCAACTTTTTATTGCAAGGTTTTAAAGTTGTTGTGGAACATTGTTAGAGTAGAAATTGCTTCTGTGCTTTTAGTTCTCATTTTATTAGAAAACTATAACTGTCCATTACAAAGGAATGCATGTGTGTTAAAAGTTAAGAAAGCTTCATTGGTTCCTAGGACACCACATACTTCTTGCTTACTTCTATTTCTCTATGGATTTTCCCATTTAGCTCTCCTACTTCTTTTTTGTCAGCCACAAATGTGATGGCCTTAGGTGTCAGCCTTGATATTTTTCTCTCTATATCTATACTATCACCTTAGGTTTGTTCTATTCTGCTGGATCTAAAATCATCTGAATACTGATGACTCTCAAACGAATATCTCTAGCACTAATCTTTTAAGCTCCCAAATTATAGATCCAAAAATATATACACTTTTTCATGTCTCAGTTTAACAAGGCAGTTCTGGATTTCCTACTCTAAACATGTATCTTTCCAGCCTTCTTAGTTGCCACCGATGCAAACTTGTCTACCCTGTTACTCAAGTTAGACCTACTTTTTAATTAAAATTTATTTTTTATACAATACATCTTGACCACAGGCTCCCTTCTCTCAACTTCTCCCAGTCTCTCACAATCCTCCCTCCTCCAGATACATTCCTTTTCCTTTCTCTTCAGAAAAGAACAGACCTCCCCAGTATACCAGTCAGGCATGGCAGAACAAGATACAATAAGACTACACACATACCCTCATATTAAAGCTGGACGAGGCGACCCAGTAGGACGAAAAGGGTCCCAAGAGCAGATACCTCTACTTCTATTGTTAGGAGTCTCATAGGAACACCAACTGGACACAAAAGAACAATCATCTAAATCAGTGGTTCTCAACCTTCCTAATGTTTGACCCTTTAATTCAGTGCCTCATGTGACCTCTCCACCATAAAATTATTTTTGTTGCTACTTCATACCTGTTGTTTTGCTACACTTGTAAATTATAATGTAAATATATGTGTTTTCAGATGGTCTTAAGTAACCCCTGGGAAAGGTTACACATATTGAGAATTGCTGGTCTAAATGCTTGTTATTCCTGGAACTGATGCTGCAAATATACTCAGCTTCAGTCTTTCAAAGGAAAGGCCACTTAAAAACAAAAAAACAAAAAACCAAAAACCAAAAACCAAAAAACAAAAAACAAAAAAACGTACTTCCTGGTTATCAACATCCATTTTGATGCCCAAATTTGCACATTAACCATATTTATGGTTGGGGAAGTTCTTAACATCAAAGATACAAGAAAATATAAAATAGAAATGATGATTTCTTTCCTGTTTCTTCACATTCATGGGGAAAATTTTTTAAAAATTTTTTAAATAAATATTTCAAAAGTGAACTTTAGCCATATAGGAAATTTAGACTAAAAATAATCTGAGGCTGTTTCTTACCTGAGCTACACTGGCTAATACCAAGAAAATAATGACAACAAACCTTGATTTAGGGAAAGAGAAATATTTATCCCAGGGCTCTCATCCTGTGGGTTGAGACTCCTTTGGGAGTTTATTATCAGCTATCATGAATATCAGATATTTACATTATGATTTGTAACAGTAGCAAAATTATAGTTAAAAAGTAACAGTGAAATAATCTTATGGTTGGAAATCACCACAACATGTGGAAGTGGATTTAAAGGTTGCAACATTAGGAAAGTTGAGAACTTCTGATTGACTCATTGTTGGTGGGAATGTAAACTGGCATAGCCACTATGGAAATCAGTATGGAAATTTCTCAAAAAGCTACAAGTCAAACTTGCAAACCACTCTTTAATATATATTCAAAGGACTACAAATCCTAATTTGGAAGTATAGTCTTAGCTCTGAGATATTTTGTATATTCATATTTATTGTAGCATTCTCAGTAGCTATGAAATGGATCCAGTGTAGATAGCCATCAACATTTGAACAGGTAAAGAAAATAAAGTTCATATACATGATAAAATTTTGCATAGTAAGTAAAAATGATGCCACAACATTTGTAGGAAAGTGGATAAAACTGTAAATCATCATGTGAAGCAAAATAAGTCAGACTCAGGCAAACTCTATGCTTTCTTTTGTATGTGGATTCTAGTTTTGCTTTTTTGTATGTATGTGTGTCTTTGGCATATATATGTTTGTGTATGTTTATATATGTCTAAAAATATACATACCTGCTGGTATGTATGGGTATTGAAACTAGAAGTCAATGTTGAGTATTTTTCTTGATTGCTTTTGAGACAGGGTAGCTCAGTGATTCTGGTGCTCACTGATTGGCTAGGCTGGCTGAACAGTGAGCTCTGGAGGTCAGCCTATTTCTGCCCACCCCCATTTTCTTAGCTTCAGTGATAGGGTTATAGATGTATGTATTCTCACTTGGATTTTTACAGGATTTGTACAGTTGGTTCAGGAGATCCAAACTCAGTTTCTGTCCTTGCACAACAGGATTGTACTTTATAAATTTAGACCCCCATATATATGTATATATGTATATACATATATATGTAGTTAATGAGATAGTTTATTATAGGTATATGGGAGAACATAGCCAGAGGCAGGATTGTCTAGGCAAGTCCAAAGTGGAGATGACCACACCAAGCTGGTCATGTAGGAGAAGAGAAAGGGGAAAGAGGGAAACTAAATGCAGCAGCCAGGAGGCCAGAGGTGCAAAGGGGAAATGTAACTAAGATGTCTGGATTACCTAGGGAAGAACCTCTAGGGGAAGCACAGCATAGCCCAACTGGAGAGTTCAGGGTAGGGGGCAGGGTATGCCAACCATACCTTGTAACAGGTAGGAACTGAAGGATGCTGGGAGAACTTGGGACCAGGTCCATTTGCTCCATGTTTGAAACTTAACATTCCAGCCTTTTGGTTGATAATAAATAAATGATAAGTGGTGATGAAATCATCTTATGGATATTTCCTGTTGACATTGGAACATTATAGTTGGGGACCCAAAATGCTGAAATATTGGCTAAGTCAGGGGGAAAGCAGCATGTTTCACATAATATTCAGGGTTTGCAGGACCATCTGAGGCTAAGGATGTGCAGGCAGCCATTGAACCTGTTTGCAGTCTTTAATTGATTAGACATTTTCTGGAACAGGTATAGATTAAGAGCAGAAGATAAAGCTAATAGTTTAGAGGGATTTTTTTTCCCTTTGGTAGTCATTTGATACTTTTAAGTCCATGGTTCTGGTTGCTGGAAGAGGGGAGTCCTAAAACCAGGGAAAGGGAAAGAGATCCTACCCTTAGAAAGAGGCAAATGGGGAAACAGGCTGTTGATTGATAGTACTTAACTAGATCCCATTTGACCTGTGAGAGGTAGATTTTTTTTAGTTTATAAAAAGAGGTAAAAGTTTTTGATAAGTTAGCATTACCACTGTTTATAATGTATACAGAGATCCACATTGTAGAAACTCATACCTTTCAGTCATAGTAAAAGTTTTGGGACCCAACAATGACTGGCCATACTTGTTTTTAATTGTATATACTTGTGTGGGAATAAAGGACATGGAACTAGAAAGGAGAGCATGAGAGCAAAGAACAGATTTTAAGAGAATTGGAGAAAGAAATGACACTATTAGGACACATGTGACATTAGGACAGGACAGAAGCTCTGGGAAGAGAGAAGACAACCCCAAGTGGAGCCAGGCACCTGGAGCAGAGAGGTGAGTAAGAAGGAAACATGTGCAAAACTGTTATAATGAAATCCATTATCCTGTATGAAAACATAAAAACTAAAAAAGATAAAATGTATTATAGTTAACTTCACACATTCAAATATACTTTTACTTCTTCTTGAAGCTTCTTATATAAAACTTTAAATTACTACCTTAATAAGTGAAACATCATTTTCAGGTAAGTATTTTCTATATATTTGTTGTTTCCTTGATATTTAATGGGGAATCATCGAAGACTAAACATTTCTCATGTGTTTGCCTGTTGGGCTTTCTTCTCTTGTTCCATGCTTTAGAGATGGAGGATAAATAAATGCATATAGTACCTATATTATTAGTATAGTTTAAAATTTGTTGTAGTAAAAGGGGAGTTTAGTAATCTGGGCAAGATAGATTGAAGCAATATTGCAATTTAAATTTTGAACTAAAGCAGTATAAATCATAATTCTACAACTCTATCTCAGAGATTATAGTCTATAAAAATAAAAAGGAGAAATATTTCTTCTCAAATAAAATTATACTGCATAATCTAAAATAAAAAATGTAACCAGATACCTAACAGAAAATAAACAGTTGGAATGGCAAAATTGCAAGTCAACTTTGTGACTATTTCAGTGCTGTATTTGTTTGTGTAATTATAATCAAATTTCAGAGGCAAGCTAACTCTATAAAGAAGTAAAGTTCATTTAGCTTACAGTTCTGATGATTCATAGCATGGGACCAGGAGCAGATTGACTGTGCATAGGACCTTGTGATGAACTGCATGTGTGGGACGCAATCCTTACAAAATAATAAGTCAGTAGTCATTGGTGGCCAGGGTCACTGTGTGGCAGCTTACTTTTGTAAAATCTTAGGAATCAGGTAGGAGCTCTTTTAAGCCCTTCTGAAGCAGTATCCCAGTGACTTGACGATCTTCCACTAGGCCTAAATCTTAAGGATCTTACCATTTCTCAGCAACACTTTACTGTAGACCAAACTCCTGCACACTAATCCTTGGAGGACATGGAATTCATTCAAAGTCATAATAGTTACATATGGAAATAGCACTTCAAAGGTTTTAATAACACATGGGCATGTGTTTTATGAAAGAACAAGTATGCAAAAACTACATAAAACTAGATCTTGGGTAAGTTGACAGAATCATGTAGACAAAGTTTACTTCAATCTGTCAACCTGCTTATAAGTTATGATTTAATAACTTCTCTCTCTGCTTCTCTGTCCTCCTCTCCTTTCTCTCCCTCTCATTCCCTTCTTCTGTTGCCCCATCTCCAGCTCTTAATGGGACCTTAAAGACATTTATTTTCTACATGAGGAAGCCAGTTTTTTAAAAAAAATTATTTATTTATTATGCATACAGTTTACAGAACAGTGTACTAGATCTCATCATAGATGGTTGTGAGCCACCATGTAGTTGCTGGGAATTGAACTCAGGATCTTGGAAGAACAGTCAGTGCTCTTAATCTCTGAGCCATCTCTCCAGCCCCTCCAGCTCTTTTTCCAGTGAAAATAGGTGACCTTTGTAATTGGGATACACAATTTGTTTTTGCTTTTAAAATGTAGTAGTTTATCCTTTGATTTAGAATTATTCCCTCAAGCTTTGCTCCAGTTGTGACTGCATCCAGAACCTTCCGATTCCTCAGCTGCCTAATAAACCAGACAACAAAATGATCTGGGTGATTCATCCAGGATTTGGCTTGAGCTGCTGTATTCATCTTAGGGTCCTCTTGTTCCTGAGCAACGATTGTGGGGTTTATGAGCCCTAGAAGGGATAGTGAGTTAGAGCTAGAATTAGCTGCATTCTGATCTCAGTTGCACAGATGTGACTTTCATTGATTTTTATGGGAGATTTGTGCACATAATGGAGAGAAAAATGTCACTGATTTGTTTTAATTTAGCTTGAGCAGTAACCCTTCACTAATGTGACTCCTCTATAATAGGCAAATCTGCTCTCATTTTGGTTTTTTTGTAGCCATGGGATATGTTGGTTTATATTCTTTTGACTCAGAAATTCCCAGAGACTTCATATTAATCTAGGCACTTGCACAGAAGTCATGTCCTTATTTATATTTCATTGTCAAAACATGTAATTATTGCAGTTATAATCTAATAAAATTACTATATATGTTGTTGGTTCCTCTTCCCAATTTTGAGTAGATACTAGATGGTTATTTCTCAACCTTGGCACTACTGATATTTTGTTGCGAGGGTTGTCATGCATAGGGTTTTAGTTGCATCCCCATCACTATAACTTTGTGCCCAAAGCATTCCTTTCTCCTCTAGATGTGAAATCTTTCAATGGCTTCAGGCTAAACTAAACATCCTTGAGAGGTCAAGAAAGTTGGTTTTAAAATTTTGCTTTAAACCAAATACAAAGAAAAGACTAAATACAGTATAACAACTTAAAATCATAAGCATGTCCTAAAAATTATTACTACTCTTATTTAGAAAATATTTTAAAAGAGCTCAAAATTCTACATTGATTTTATATAAATTAATAAAATACAGAAAATGATAGCCATAAAGAAAAATGATACACTGGACTTTGCTAAAATTGTGATTTCTTGCTTATCAAGTGATTATTACCACAATGGGTTAAAAAATCCCATAGACTTGGAGAAAATACATATAGAACATATTTGATAAAGAATTTATATTTAGGATATATGATTTCTTATAACTCAATGATTTCAAAGCAGAGAAACTGAACAGATATACACTAATGACTAGCAGGCAGAAGGCACTTACTGTCAAGACTCATAGGAACACAAACTGAGAGAAAAATGACAAGTAGATGATTGAGTTATAAAGATAAATCACAAAAAATACTATTAAATGATTTAAGTACGTTTGTGATTTTATGTATTTTATGTTGAGCTCTATCTATATCTGTGTAAGGCTGCATGTCACCCATGGTGACCTGTGGGACTCAGGTTATATATATATATATATATATATATATATATATATATATATATATATCATGGAAGGCAAGGGTTTGAAGTACTATTCCAAAGGGACCTTTGGAAAAGGTTTGTAGTTTCTTACCAGGCTAAGCATACAGATGTCTTATGATTGGGAAATAACATTCCTAGGTATTCTTCAAGTAGAAATAAATTAAAAAGGTGACAGGAAGATTTTCATAAAGTATTCGTGACTTATGGTACAGAAGTAAGCACATGGAGACTCCTAGCCTTCTGGTCAGAGCCTTGGACTAAACACTGGATTCCTGTGTGATATTCTTCACAATTACCTCCCATCATGAGGAAACCTCATACAAACCTTGTTTCTCTGCTTAAAAATGTAAAGCCAAGAAAGCTGGTGATAGATTTTTATAAACATTTACAGAACAAAGGGCAAATCTAACAAAAATGGCATGAGTTTAATCTGCATTTTAGATCTAAAACATAAAAGAGAAGCTAGATATAATGTATGTTATTGGCAGTTTATGAAATTTGAATATGAACTGTAGATTAGAAAATTAAACAATGTTCCTCTTTTTAAATAATTATACTGCACTGTTGGAAAGTGACACTTCTTGAGCTATTTAGGTTTAAAGATATAATTTTTCCAGCTCATTATCAAACTATTCAGAAGAACTTTTGTATATGATAGAATAGATGGAAAAATAACTGATGAATCTGTGTAAACAGGTATATTTAATTCTACCCACTTTCCTGATAATTACATTGAATTATTAGTGTGTGTGTGTGTGTGTGTGTGTGTGTGTGTGTGTGTGTGTGTGTGTGTTTGTGTGCATGCAGGCCAGAGAACAACCTGTAGGGGCAGGATCCCTTTCTACTGTGGAGGTCACGGGATCAAACTCAGGTTGTTGAGATTGCTGACAAGTGTGTTACCCTGCTGAGACATCTAGATGGCCTAATATTAGACTTTCTCACATCATCCTTGCAAATTTTCTATAAATTTATATTTATAAATTAAAACGTTTCAAATAAAAGTTGATGAACATCGTGCAAAACATAAATAAGATCAGTAAAGTTGAGTTGTCATGAGCAGATATGTTCTTTTTTACTCAAATATAGCAAAATATAAAAATTTAACAGCTTAAAGCAACAAACAGTATAAACTTTTGGTGAAATGGGGATCTAGACACAGCTTATCTCAGTATTTCACCAGGTTTCAGTAAAAAAAGGTGACTAGACCTGTGATTTATTTGGAAACATTGCTGCTATGAAGTTCTGTGACTGAGGGTCTCAATTTCTTGCCAGTTCTTAGTTAGACCCTGTTGTCATCTCCAACAGTATCCACAATTCTTGACATTAAAATATGACTTTTACATCGAGGTCAGCACAAGAGTATCTGGCTTTACCTTGTTTCCATATATTATATTACTTAAAATCATGGTGCTGATCTTTCATGCTACAGAGAACGGATTATACAATTTGGACAGTCAGACATGAGAACTATTGGCAGTCAACCAACAACAATATATGATATTATACAGACTTTGATATATCAAATTTTAAATAATTATTCCACTTCAACTTAGATGAAGCTAAGAAGAAAAAATAGAATTATCTTATAAATATTGACACTGTGTACTTGAAAGTTTTACTAAAAAAAATACTTGTCATTTTTTTGTCTGTGTGTCTACTTAGAATCTTTAGACAATAGTTCTTATTATTTAGAAATTCTTAATTATTTTCTTCCTTTCCATGGTTTGGCTAGAGCTTGAGTGAGTCCTCAAGAATGTACTTGTTGGCAGTTTGATGTGAAGGGTGAAGATGTTGGGAGGTTAGTGGGATTTAAGATGTGGGGCCTGGTGGGAAATTTTTAGGCCACAATGGTTGTACTCATAGGCTGCTTAAGCTTTCAAAACATCAAATTATCATAACAGGAAGCTTGATTATTGGATTGTTCTCCATGCCTGTTGGATGATGCTATATCTTCTTCCTACAAGTGCTTTCATCATCATAAAGCTACTTATCAAGAGGTATACTACAAAAGAGCTGCTGCTGCTGCTGCTATAACTTTGACCTTTTCTTTAGACTGCTTTACGTATAACACCATTGAAGGGAAAATGAATTATTACAGTCTTAAAATCTTTTAGTTGTAATGTCTGCTTTTCATTTTTAGACAGTGATAAGACTATATACTTCTTTATCCTCTTTGAGTTGAGACCTTTTCCATTTGCTTTGGTCAATGAAATGAAGTTCGAGGGCATGTGACCTGCTTTCTGCTCGTCCTTATCTGGCTCACCATCTTTGAGAAAATATTCTGCAATTGAGTTTCTGTCAGACTGGGTTTCTGAGTGATTACAGTAGGCAGAGCCTTCAGGCTGACCCAAATTGGACATGCAATAACAATGAAAAATGAACTTTTGCTAGTTTGTTGACAGTTTTGGAATTTTTGTTGTTGTTATAAAAATCTATCATGGACTAGTACTATAATGTATGACTAAAATTGTTTGCTATTATAACGGAACCTCTGAATTATGTAGTACTACAGTCATAGTTATTGATTTAAAATTTTACATTTATTTATTGATGGACTGACTTTGTGTGTGTGTGTGTGTGTGTGTGTGTGTTTGTGTGTGCACACACATGCGCACATTGCATGAGCTTGCCTGCATGTGCCTATGCATTGTGACTCTTGTGTGCATGTCAGAGAAAACCACTTATGAATTCTCTTTTTCTTGTCACGTGGATACTGGGGATCAGATTTGTGTCATCAATATTGGCAACCATAAAATACATAAGTAGCCCCCAAAATTCTACCAGGGAACTTCTACAGCTGACAAGCACCTTCAGCAATTTAGTAGGGTACAAGATTAACTAAAAATAATAATAATAATAATAGCCCTCCTATACATTAAGGATAAAAAGACTGAGAAAGAAATAAAGGAAACATTACCCTTTATAATAGCTGCAAATAGCATTAAATATCTTGGTGGAACACTAACCAAAAATGTAGCAGACCTGTTTGACAAACACTTTAAATCAATGAAGAAAGAAATTGAAGAGGATATCAGAAAATAGAAAGATCTCCCATGCTCCTGAATAGGTAGAATCAACATAGTAAAAATGGTAATTTTACCAAAATCAATCTACAGATTCAATGCAATCCCCATCAAAATTCCAACATAATTTTTTACTGACCTTGAAAGAACAATATTCAATTTCATATTGAATAACAGGAGCCCAGGATTGCCAAACCAATACTCAATAAAAGAACTTCAGGAGAAATCACCATCCCTGACTTCAAGATATACTATAGAGCTACAATATTTAAAACAGCCTGATATTGGCATAAAAACAGACTTGAGGATTGATGGAATTGGATTGAAGACCCTGACATTAACCCACACACCTATGAACACCTGATTTTTGAGAAAGAGGATCAAAATATTTAGTGGAAAAAGATAGTATTTTCAACAAATGGTATTGGCATAACTGGATGGTAATATGTAGAAAAATGCAAATAGATCCATATGTATCACTATGCACAAAACTCAAATCCAAGTGGATTAAAGACCTCAACATAAACCCAGCCACACTGAACTTGACAGAAAAGGAAGTGGGAAATACCCAGCCCCAATGCATTGGCACAGGCGAACACTTCCTAAATATAATACCAATAGCATAGACACTAAGAAAAACAATCAATAAGTGGGACCTACTGAAACTGAGAAGCTTCTGTAAAGCCAAGAACACTGTCAATAAGACAAAATAACAGCCTTCAGAATGGGAAAAGATCTTCACCAACCCAACAACTGACAGAGGACTGATCTCTAAAATATACAGAGAACTCAAGAAATTAGAGCCTGAAACCTAAATAACCCAATTAAAAAATGGTATTCAGAGCTAAAAAGGGAATTCTCAACACAGGAATTACAAATGGCTCAAAGGCACTTAAAAACATTTCTCAACATCTTTAGCCACCAGAGAAATGCAAAACAAAACAACTTTGAGATTCCACCTGTCATCTGTCAGATTGGCTAAGATAAAAGACATAGATGACAACCTATGCTGGAGAGGTTGTGGAGCAAGGGGAACACTCCTCCAATGTTGGTGGTGGGAGTGTAAGCTTGTTTAGCCACTCTGAAATGCAGTATAACCGTTCCTCAGAAAACTGGGGATTCATCTCCCCAAGGATCTAGCAATACCACTACTGGGCATATACCCTAAAGATGCACATTTGCACTCCAAAGGCATTAGCTCAACTATGTTCATAGCAGCCTTATTCGTAATAGCAAGAACCTGGAAACAACCTAGATGCCCCTCAACTGAAGAATAGATTAACAAACTGTGATACATCTATGCAATGGAATACTACTCAGCAGTAAGAAAAAATGATATCCTAAAGTTTGCAGGCAAATGAATGGATTTGGAGAGTATCCTCCTGAGCAAGGTATCACAAACCCAGAAAGATAAGCATGGGATGTACTCACTCATTAGTGGACTCTAAACAAAAAAAGAAAAAAAGCAAAGCATGTCCAAGCTGGAAACCACAACCACTGAACAGCTTGGGATCTGAAACACCTTGGACTGGTACCTTGTATCCCATTCCCTCTAGAGGAACACCTGACTCAGTCTTGATGTTGTGGTGAGGAAAGTAGATGCTGAACTAAGCCACATTGTGACCTTGGGACCTCCTGCCTTTACTGGGGAGGAGATCAGCAAATGGGGAGAAGAGAGAGTGACTGGAAGGAGCAGGAGGGGGAAGGGAGCTTAAATAAGGATATACAATGATTTAAAATTTTTGTCAAATAGGTCTGTTACTTCTTTGGTTATAGCTACTCCAAGGTATTTAATACTATTTGCAGCTAATATAAAGGGTAATGTGTCCCTTATTTCTTTTTCAGCTCTTCTATCTTTAGTGTATAGAAGGGCTACTGATTTCTTTGAGTTTATCTTGTATCCTGCTACATTGCTGAAGGTGTTTATCAGCTGTAGCAGTTCTTTGGAAGAATTTTGTGGGTCACTTATGTATACAATCATATCATCTGCAAATAGAGATAGTTTCACTTCTTCTTTTCCAATTT
>PVIH01017136.1:0-36051 GCA_004025045.1 Sigmodon hispidus
AAAAAAAAATTCAGAGGGAAAGATGAACACAAAGAAAATATAGGTGTAGCAATCTTATTTGTATTTCTTCCCTTGATAAGCCATGCCTATCATTCTTATCCTCTGTATAGTTATTGTTAACTCTTCCACATTTTAAATTCTTTTTACTGTGTTTTTTTTTTGATAAATACAAAATAAAGAAGAGAGAAAAAAAAAAAAGAAAGAGTATAAAGGCCAGAGTAGTAGATGACTCCAAGAAACAGTGTCTTTAGGACACAGCTGGACAGCCACATATATGACCTCAAAGCATTTGGGCAGTATGCACAAAACCTGTGCAAGACCAAGCAAGACAAAATCTTGCTTAGGGAATTAGGTGTGAAGTCCCACCCCCTAAGAGAAGAGCTAGTGGCCTTTGTTAGCTGCTGGGAAAGAAAGAGTCAACTTTCTCAAAGATTAAAGACTCTGGGAAGTTGACCACTGTCCAGTGGAAAGCCACACAACCAAGAATATTCAGGTAAAATAAGTTGGCCTTGATAGGGTAGGGAAAGAGAGACACAAAATTGGATGAGAAAGAAAAAAGGTGGGTCTTGGAATAGTTAGAAAAAGGAGGATGAATATGATCAAAACTCAATAACTAAAAAAGATGATACCTTTTAATGGGAAAAGGGGAGTTAAAAGTGATTTGAAAATTAAATCAACTTCATTACAACTTTAACATTTAATGGCATTTTTTCTCTAAACTCCAAAAAATAATTCTTAATATTTATACTAAACATGTATATAATTCAGAATTTACTCTAATAATAACACTGAATAAGTAACTATCTTAAAGCAGATAACATGACACAATTATCATTAAAAAATCAATGCCATGGGGAATGGAAGGTAAAAACAAATACCAAGTTATATCAGGCCCAGTGATGTAACTGTACTATGAAACACTTGCTATCTAAATGGAAGCATGCATTAATCAGATCTCAGATAAGCTGAACTCAGAATAATATGTTTACTCACTAGTAATATGCTTACTCTAGGGCTACAAACATTCTTTTAAAATGATTTCTCAAAGCTGAAAAAAGCATAGGGAGTCAAAAAGTCACTGAATGGTCACCACAGAATTTCCCAAAACACAGTGAAACTAAACCAGATGACCATGACAGAAGGAACAATATGGGTGACCCTATGATCACATTTAGGAAGAATAGTAAATACAATGAAACTGCCAAAGAAGATGTTGAAGGTTATAAGTTTAACCAAAATTCATAGCTACTTGCTTCAGCCTATTGAGCTTAAATATCCTTGTTTCTTTTACTTGATGAATTAAAATCTGCCTATATTAATGTAGCAACTAATAGCAAGTAAAGAATATTTTTACATGAGCAAACAAGAAATATACTTTTAAAATATAATAAACAGATTTCTTTGCTTTTTGCCTAAAGTCCACTAATGACTGAGTACATCCAGAAATATTAATACAGAAGCAAACAAAAGCATGCTTTTAATTGCCAATGACTTGAGAGGCTTGAGAAAAGTAAAACTCCCCTATTCCTTCATGAATAAGAATGGTATCCTGTTATTTGCAGCAAAATGAATGAGATTATAAAACATTATGTTAAGTTAAATAGTCCTGACATAGAAAGAAAGGTGTTGTATATTCTCACTCATAAATAGACAGGGTTATTGTTTGTTTTAGTTTCTTGAGAATTCTGTACTTTGTATTTTGGTCATGTTCACTTCCTCCTCCAACTCCTCCTTGGTATGCCATTTTTCCATACCTACCCAATTTTCTGTCAACTTATTTTCACCGATAAAGTCCAGTTTGTGCTGCTCATCTGTTCCTGGATATGTAATTTTCCTCTGGAGTCTAATCAACTTTTAAGGGGCAACATTTTAAAAGAAAACTGACAATCCAGCAGCTATAAATTGCCAATGACCCCTCAGAAAGGGGTGAGATTTAGTGCTTTACTCCCATCTATGCCAAGATTTGATCTAGTTTGAGTATTAACAGATTTTATGTGTGCTATGACAAACACTGTGTGCTTATATGTACAACTGTCTTGCTGTGTACAAAGACACAGCTTCCTTGTAGTCATCCAATTTTTCCATCCCTACTCCATAATAATTCTTGAGCATCAGGAAAAAGAAATGTGATATAGATATCCCATTTAGGACTGATCATTCCACAGTCTCTTATTCTCTGTTCATTGGCCACTTACAAGGTTTGTGTTGATTGCCACCAGTGACAAATAGAAACTTCTCTAATAAGACTGAGGGATGTATTAATTTATGGATGTAATGATAAGTCATGAGTTGTTTTAACACTATGTCCACTTAGCAGAAAAATAGTGGTAGATTCTCCCTTAGGGCCTATGACCTGTATACCCTTAAGTTCTTGGTCCAACAACTATGTAAAAAAGTATGGGTTTCATTTTGTTGAGTGGGACTCAAATCCAATTAGAAGCTGAGTGTTAACTCTTATGATGTTTGTGCCACTACTGCACCAATGGGCATGACTTTCCAAGTCAATAATTATGGCAACTCATGAAGTTTACAGCTGGGTAAGATTATTTTCTATATCTGGCAACATACATGCATAGTACCTTCCAACACTATGAAAGCTAGCATATAGAGATGAAATTTAATGCAACTATTTAAAAATACAATGTGATTGTAGAATATCATTAGAGATGCACAGTGCAAGACAGTTTAGATTTTTTTCTGTACTTACTAAATTCAGGCACTGAAATATATGACATTTCATCCTGCTAATATGTACAATGAATACATATTAATCAAAAATAAGAGCTTTTAAAACTATATAGACTATAGTAAAAAAAATTTAATTGTTTATTAAATTTAGGACACATCATTTTGGCTAAAAAAAGATATGTTCAATAAAAAAGATCAGTGCTAAAAGTAACTCTCAATAAAAATTATGAAGTGTCAATAAAAAGATGTAATTTCAATAAAAGAATGGAGTGCTATAGGTAAAGATTAATAAAAAAGATGAGTATTAAAGGCAACAGTCAATAAAAGAATGAATGCTAAAGGCAACATTCAGTAAAATGATGGAGTGCTCAAGGTCATAGTTATTAAGAGTATGGAGTGCCAAAGGCAGCCATCTAAGTTTTGCCTTACCCATACTTCAGGACTAGTTTGCAAGCATAGACGTGTCTGTGTGTCCTCTTTTCAACTCTGAGACTGTTCCACTGGGCAGGAACAGATGGTTCTGATAGGCTCCTTGTCATGCCCAGTGAAACGGGACCTGTCAACACTCTATTTGTGTGCCAAGAATCTTCACCCAAATTGATTTCATACAAATTTGCCATTAAACCACAAAAATACCTACCATGATCTCTCCAGCTCATAGAGTTGTTCAATAAAATCCAATGAGCTTATTTTCTTTCCCTGAAGACATCTAAACATGTTATAGACCAGCTACTGTTTCCTGATGTAGAAAGCTGCAAAATCTACAGTCTCTGGGCAATTGAAGGAAACATTTTCCCAAGGTCCTCTACCTCTTTACTCTTCCCAATGACAAATGTGGCTCTTGTTTCTTCCATCCAAGGAACTGATGTGACCTCAAGTGTCATATGTACATAGCAATATGTAGCAGTACCCTCCCGCCTCCCTACTTGTGTTTTCGCCATTGTAGTTAAATCAGGCCAATTGCTCCCATCACATTCTGTGGTAATTAATAAGACTGCTTTAGGAGAACACAGTTAGATTTTTTAGCAGTTCACAAAAATATTTTGATTTCCCCTGACTCTAAAAAGCAATGTTTACCTGGAAATCTTTAGCAAGATAAAGATAATGTTTAGAGAAAAAAAATAAAATGATCATTTTATCATTTTATCAAAATCAAGCACATTGGCTTGATTTTCTTTTTCCTTCTCCATTTTTAGTTTTATTTCTTAATTTCATACCATATTTTTTGAGTATATTCTTTCTCCTTACCCAACTCCTCTCAGATTCTACCCACCCATCAGGATCTGATTATCTATCTATCTATCTATCTATCTATCTATCTATCTATCTATCTGTCTGTCTGTCTGTCTCTCTCTCTCTCTCAAAAAAAAAAAGGAAAAACAAAGTAGAAGAGGAGAAGAAAAGAAAGAGGAGGAGGAAGATCTATAAGTATTCTAGTCAGGTTTACTATCTTGATGATGAAAAACCATGGCAAAATAAAAGTAGAGGAGAAAGGGGTTTATTGATTTTATTCTCTCACACTACCATTCATCATTGAAGGAAGCCAGGACAGAAACTCAAATCAGGAAAAACCTTGGATTCAGGAGCTGACGCAGAGTACTACTTAACTGGTTCATTTGTTCATTTTTTTATATATATATAAAATCCAGGAGCACCAGCCTACGGATAGCACCACCCAAAATGGGCTGGACTAGCCCTGTCCCATCCATAACTAACTAGGAAAATGTCCAACAGGCTTGTCTACTGTCCCATTTTATGAAGGCTTTTTTTAATTGAGGTTTCTTTCTCTTATGACATTAGCTTGACACAAAAATATCCAGTACAATAAGATAAAAAACCCAACCAAACAAAACAAAAAGTCCATTTTAAAAAGGATGGATTAAACTTTGTGTTGACCAATCACTCCTGGCAACGAGTCTTCCATGAAATGCAGTTTATATGTCCAGGGACATTCCACTGAAGAAAGCTGACTGTCCATTTCCAAGTAGATATCAATAGCGAACAGTTTCTTGGTTAGGAGTGGAATTTTGTGTCTACCTTCCCTTTTCAGTGCTGGAATTTTGTCTATTTTGAACCTGTTCAGGTCCAAAGCTTGTTGTTACATTTTCTGTGAATTTATATGTGTATCAGTCCTGTTGAGTCTAAATTACTATTTTGACATCATCTACTCTCTGTAGCTCTTATGATCTTTTCGACTCCTCCCTCTAGAGATGCTAAAACCTTGAAGTGAGTCTGATTTTTAAAAATCTCATTTAGGGCAAAAATGGTTCAATGTGTTTTACTCTCCAAATTGTGAATCCCTTTGTTGAGCACTATCTTCTGCAAGAAGTCGCTTCTCTGATAAGAGTTGAGTGATTTCCTTATCTATGAATATAGCAATCTGTCACTAGGAGTTATTTTATTGCTGAGTTTCTTTAGCAGAATAATAAGAGTAGGTTTACCTCAAGACAAATCTAGTCTCAAGTCTTTGGTCACTTTAGCAGTAACAGATATGAGTTCTATATCATGGTGTGGACTTCAAATCCAAATGAAAAGTGGCTGTTCTGATACCATTTGTGTCACTATTGTACCAGTATATCTTGAAGATAAGTCTTGGTTGTAGGCCACAAGCTTTGTAGCTAGGTAATATTGATGGTTACCATTTTCCTCCTGTAGTGTGTAAAATACCTTACAGGACCATGAGTGGTAGTCAATTGAGGTAAAGCTTCTGGATGATCACAAGATGGATTTCTTCATGTATGATGATATAAGTAAGTGGTTTTTGTTTTTTTGTTTTGTTTTGTTTTTTAGCAATAAGTTCTTACCCTCAAGCTAGGCAGTGTGCCCAATAGGCTTGAAAATAAAATGTAATGTTTCAGAAGGATTCAAGGAACTCCTTTGGCAAATGACTCAACAAGATGTAATCCATTCCTGGAACTTAAGATTTTATTTGGGAGCATGAGATATCTAGTTGGGGTGTCATTTCCCCATTATACAGTAACTCAATAAGGCTAAAGATTGTAGCCAACCACCAGGACATCCCCTATAATCAAATGAATAACCACCCTAAGTGTCATCACAGAACCTTCACCCAACAATGAATGGAAGTGGAGGCAGAGATCCATGGCTGATCACTGGGCTGAGCTATCCTTACAGCTGGAGAGTGAGGGAGAAGAGTCTGTAAGAGCAAGGAGATAGGGAGTATGAGGAGGAGTCTCACAGAGATGGCTGCCTGAAATTCTGGAGAGCATACTGAATCAAGAATAGTCCAGGGGGAACCATAGGACAAAGAACTAGGCCCTCTAAGGATATGGAACTGTAGATTAGAACGGGCAGTATATAAAGCCTTGAAGGGTGGGATCAGATTGTGTTCCTGTAAATGGGCTGGCACCTTGGAGCCCCTTCCCTGCAGAGGAGTGCCTAACCCAGATTTGATATTGCAATGAGAAAATCGAACCTGCATGGAGTGGATGCACCATGCTGAGCTGACCCATCTTGGGACTTCCTGCCCTTTTTGAGGAAGGGATTAGGGGATAGGGTGGGGGGAGGCTGAAGGAAGACTGGGAGGGATTGGTAATATGGAAGGATGTTTGAGCAGGGGCATGCATGGGGGGGGAGACCTTTTTTAGGAAATGAAAAAAAAGGGTGTAGCCAACCACATTAAATACAATTGTGGCATGTATCATCTTAGTTGTCTCACATCCTATATCTAACATTGTCTTTAAAATAATGTTCAGGTAAGTTGTTATATACACCATGTATAGAGTGAGAAACTCACATGAATTACTTAAGTGGTGAGTATGATAGTGCACATCTGTAAACAAAACACTTGGAAACTGAAGCAAAGAGGACCTCAAGTGAAAGGCCAGCCTGGTCTACATAGTGCAATATTGTCAAAAACAAAAATAAGAAATACTATAAATTATCTCACGTATTTTGTATCTGGGGAGGAAGCCAGAGCCCAGCCCTCCTGACATTAGTTTGTTTGCTATGTCCATGGCACCAAACCAAAGACAGACAGCACATCACCTTCTATCTTATCTTCCCATCTTCATCATTTTATCAGTCTCTTCTTGCTCAGAAAAGTACACTGTTCTTCACAGAAGTACATTCACCCTGTATGAAATGTACTGGATGCCCTGATTCAGAATTAGTCACAGAAAAAATCATATTCTGTTTTATGAGGTGCTGCGTGCTTTGCTTGGTATTTTGCGAGTGCTCCTTTCCTTCAGGAAACAAGCATTTCATCTAGTTTCCAGGAGTTTGTGTTTATTTGATCATGGGGAATGCTACCTGTTGTCAGGGGCTTATAACAAAATGCCTGAAGGAAAAGTTGAACTAATGTGTACAATGATAAGCACTTAAAATCCAGATCCTATCAGGTACAAACACCATTTGAGGGGTCAAATTCATAGGTCTTTGTTTTGCCATGGACATTGTTAAATTAGCTGAATCTTCTTAGATCAGAAGAGGGAAGTAAAATATAATTCAAGAAAGTTGCCTTATAACATGCATAGAGCCTACACAGGTCCAAGCCAGATCGTGTCCCAATGCTGAGAAGGGCAATAGACACAAGCTGTCATCCCAATGCAGAAAGCTCTCTCCAAGTATCAACACCTCAAAAAGGCAATATTAGTTTTCTTCAATAGAGAAAATTCTCAATTTAAATTTATGACATTGGAAATATCACCAAATATAATTCATGTAAGTTAAAGTTCTCTGGAGTCTTTAACAGCTTTTGAGTTGTAAAGGGATATTCAAGTCAAAAATATTTAAGAAATCAAGAATATTTGAGAATACAAATACAATCTGTATATGTGAATACTCACTTCTTCAAAGGGTCTCACTAGGTTTGTTTCACCAGCGTTTACATTCATCTTAGCTAAATCAAAAATTGAAAAGATGAAATTGTTTTAGATGATTTTAAGATTGTGTGTGTGTGTGTGTGTGTGTGTGTGTGTGTGCGCAGATGTCACATATATGCATGTTCTTGGAGGTCAGAAGAAGGCACTGAATCCCCTGAAGCTGAAGTTACACGTAGTTATGAGCCACCTGGTGTGGGTGAAGGAATTGAACTCCAGTTTCTATGAGAATAGCAAACGCTTTTAATCAGAAAGTCATCTCTTCAGCCTCTTATTTAAAATTTTTTAATATATTTAATGTATTACATAATAGAAGCCAGCCAGACTAATAAGAAACTCACCTCCTAGTAAATAAACATTTCTTCCTGCAATTAGTCCAGTCTCTTCTCCCCATAAATCAGGCTACTATTTTAAATTTATGTGTGGAGAGTCACCGAAGGTTTTTCTTTTTTTTTTTTTCTTCTTTTTTTTTTTTTTGAGTCCTCCTGCCATAAATCTTTTCTTATCCTCCCGTCTCAGTACATTTTGCCTTCTACACAGTGTTACTCATATGATATTGTCAGTGATATAGTTTATCTTAGAATTTCCATCAAGTTGATTTTGAATCACAGAAAGAGCAGAGAAAAACAAATACATGCTTCTTTACTGCTCAGTCTACTTTCTCTACCCTTATTCAAGACCCAAACCCAGGGAACAGTGCTACTAATATTTGACTGGCTCTTCTCATGTCTATTAACATATTCACTACAATTTCCCATAGACATGCTCACAGCTGACCTGATCTAGACAATCACTCACTTCCTGGGTGATTTTAAATCACATCAAGGTGACAGGGAAAACCAACCACCACAAGTGTCAATGTTCCCCACAGTTGCTTTGACCAGAAGAAATGGTGTGGAAATCCTGACATTGTTTTAAAAATACTGAGCCTTTGAAAAGTTCCAAGGATCTTTTTGGACAGCAATGGAGAAGATTCTGAAAGTAACTACTCTCAGACCTGAATTCTTAAACAATTCTAACAATCGCAGTTCAAGAAAGGTGCAACCGAACTGAGGGAAATCTGAAGAAGCTAACCAAAATGCTTCAGGAAATGACAGTATTGCTCCAAGAAGGCTTAAGGAGCAATAGTGGGCACTCTTGATGTCCTTTAACAAGGGTAATAACTCCAATCATGAGGACGCTAATGTCATGGCCTACCTGCTTCCCAAAGTCATGAATGGCACAAAAAATAAAGGATGGAATTATAGGCTGTGTCCTTTAAATGTCTTAAGGTAGCTTTTTGAAGGACAAAAATGTCTGCTGCTAATGCAATGCTCTTTCAGGCTATCAAATCATCAGTTTCTTGAAATCTTTATCTACATGCAACAGATCCTTTCATTCACACTTTTATTTTCAATAGTTTTAATGCCTTGTGATCAATAAAGATTCAAAAATATTGAATGTCAATTTTCATAAATATTCCTGATGTTTTAAAATTGTACACTATTCTTGAGCTGGTTGTTCCATCCCACCCAACACATAAATCATGTCTTTGTCCATTACATCCATACCATGTGTGCACCTGCCTGAGATCGTATGGGAGCCCCCAGGTTTATCATATGGATGTGTCACAGTGCTGGTGTTCTGGTAATTCTTGGTTGCCATGCTTCCTGCAAAATTCTCCCCTCATGATGCTTTTAAAAATTAGTCTGCAGAAAGCAGGGCTAAAAGCATAGGAAATTTGGGGTTGGGAGGGTGAAGTTAGAGAAAACTCTTTCCCAGTGAAGGACATTTGAAAATAAAAAGCCCAAGAATACCTGCAGAGAATGCACAGTAGATGAACATGGAGAGGGAAAAGGAATTTTTAAAAGCACTACTTTTGAAAGTTGTAAAGGATTTAATTTCCTTGGAAGCTCACTTTGGTTTCAGTCCTGTGTTCTTTTGACCACGATACTGCCCAAGATCTGACCACACCAGTCAAGGCTGTATAAACATCCTGCATGTGAGCTCATCCAACAATACCTTTGGGATGCCTTGGTAAAATACCTAGTGTTCCTATTTAATATTCCCACATTACCACATGGCACTCTTCTGTAGAAACTGGTTAAATCAAATTCCTTGGAGGACCTTCTAAGTTAGGTAATTAGAGTACAAGGAAGAATCTGTCATCATAGGCCTTTCACTAAGTTAATTACAGATAAAACCAACATGGAGTGGTTAGAAGGGGAGACTAAAATTTCACTCACTTGGACTTTGGATAATAATGACTTAAACTCCTGGACTGCATTGGCACCCTGCTGGAAATGTGATTTGAAAACAGAAAAAGCAGCCAATGAGTAGTCTGATTTTTGTTCTTGAAAGGAATTTGAAGTAACACAAGTTCAACAAACTTCAACTCCCTTACTTTTAAAATGGTGTTTGTGACAGGACGGTGTCGATGAGTAAAAAGACCTCAATGCTTTTTCTCAAGTCATGACACTTTCTCCATGTTTGTTGGCTACGTGTCATCTAAATACTTTTTGATTTGGCCAATGTTCATGCTGACTCATTAAAAAAATTCAAGCAATACAGAAAGCACATTCCTTTCTGAAATAACCAACACTGAGAGTTTAGGAGAGGGGTGGTGAGGAAATGACCCAAGGACTGGGTAAGGCAGCTCATGCCTGTAACCCCAGATCCCTGAAACTGAAACAAGAGAATTATCTTGAGGTCAAAAGTAGAAGAGAGGGGGAGAAGGAGAAGAGAGAAGGAGGAGGAGAAGCGGGATCATTCAAAGACAATGAGCACAATCTGATGAACATACAAAAAAAGATGAACAATTCATTTTTTTCTCCTGTTTGTGAGGGCTCAAGGAAGCCCACCTCCATGTGTATACTTCACATAAAATACTTGATCAGTGTTTTAAGACCCCAGAAAATACATTTCTAAAATAAAATCCCACCTAAGTTCTTCATTATACAGGCTTTACATCACATCATTCATGAGAAAACTTTTTTCACTGTGTAGTTAAATGCCTCCTACTTTATTTCTACAGCAGGTTTTATAACCCTCCCTCTCTGCTGGGATTTTATGTGCTGGAACCTGTTGGACTCAAGAGCATTGTTATTTTTTTTCACTTAACTCCTACATCCACTATGAACTCTAGGCCTTGATTTTTAATATGGCTCACTGTTAAAATATATTAAATTGCATTTAATTTGTAAAAATGGAGATCACTGTAACACTCCCATCTGGTTATATACCCTTTTCCTTTCCAGATACCCTGACCTGTTAATTGTTTGAAGGTAAAAGAAGGAGCTTTTGATATAGTATATGATGAATAAAAAATAGTCAATGCATGAGGGTGGAGAGTACAAAGAGCACTGCAGATACCATCACTGCCTTTGCAATTTGAGATGTTTGTAGCTTTCTGCCTGAGGTCCCATCCAGCTGCTGGAGCATCCTGGCCCAGGAGCAAAGCATGCTAGTCCAGGCCAGAAGCCCTGGGGAAGTTAAAGATCCTTGGCATAGTCTCCAACCACTTACTGACTGACATCTGGAGATATCTTAGTTAAGACAGCTAGAACAGATTGTAGAGAGTGGATAATTTAAAGAGCATGTATGTATGTGTTTCAGCTCTGGAGCTAGAAGGTTCAGCTCAGAGTGCTGTTGTGACCAGGTTCTGGGAGGTTGCTATCTTCTTCAGTCCTCATGTGGCAAAAAGAAAATTAGTTGTCTGAGTTCTTTGTGATAAGAACACTAATTTTATTTCTGGGGTCTCTCCCTTCTAATCTGAACTCATTAGCATTGCACAAAGTCTTGTTAGCATATAATGAAGACCCAGAACCAGATACTGGGGAAAAGCTAGAATATCAGAGAGTGGAAACAGATCACAGTCAATTCTCACCCAGCTAACTTCTCAGGCCAGACAGGGTAAGTGCTGTCTTCAAGGGTCTTCAGCCTGACTGGTTGCTTCTACTAAATAAATAAATATCTGCCTTCTCCTATACATCTTCCCAGACCAGCTGTTTCACTTCTGGGCTCAACTCTGTATCATAATCCTAGAGTTAGAATTAAAGGTGTGAGCTACTACTGTTTGGTCATTAGGCCTTTAACTCACAGGAATCCAGAAAGATCTCTGACTCCTGAGTGACAGGATTAAAGGTATGGGTCACCACTCTCTGACCTTCATGGCTTAAATATAATACCAGTAGCATAGACACTTAATTATTAGCAACAATTAATAAATGGGACCTCCTAAAACTGATCAGCATTTATAAGGCAAAGAACATGGTGAATAAGACAAAATAATAGCCTACAGAATGTGAAAAGATTTTCACTAACCCATCTGAGTGAGAGCTGATCTCTAAAATATATAAAGACCTCAAGAAACTACACATTAAAATACCAAATAACCCAATTAAAAATAGAGTACTGATCTAAGCAGAGAATTCCCAACAGAAAAATCTCAAATGGTAGAAAGACACTTAAAGAATTGCTCAACATCCTTAGCCATCAGGGAAATGCAAATCAAAACAACTCTGAGATACCATTTTACCCCTGCCAGAATAGCTAAGATGAAAAACACTGTTGATAGTCTATGCTGTAGGGGATATGGAGCAAGGGAAACACTCCTCCATTGCTGGTGGGAGTGTAAACTTGTACAGCAACTTTGGAAATCAGTATGGCAGTTTCTTAGAAAACTAGGAATCAATCTGCCTCATCATCCAGCAATATCATTCTTGGAAATACAACCAAAGGATGCACATTCATACCACAAGGACATTTGCGCAACTATGTTCATAGCAGTACTATTTGTTATAACCAGAACTTGGAAGCAAGCTAAATGCCCCTCCACCAAATAATCTAAGCTTCATCTTATCCAGACTATATCTTGCTTAGCCTCTTAGTACCTTCCTGCCTTATTTGCTCTTCCTAAGGTCAACATTACAGCATCTCATGAGTTTTTCCTATTCTTTGTGTTCTTCACTAACTTTAACAACAGAAAAATTCATCAGTAGAAGTCTGTTAATTTTGTTCAAAACATAAATATGTTCCTTGCTTCAGTAGTACAGCTATTAAAATAAAAAACATACAGGAAATATTAGGATGCTCTTCTCTCAGAGATGATATTCATTCACAAAGTTTTATATATTTAAGAGAAAAGTAAGGGTTAGTGAAGAATAAAGAGACCAGACAAAGAAACTCATCCTGGCTATGAAAAGAGATCCAGGGAAAGAAACCCACCCAAGCTCTAAAACCAGAGCTAGTGAAAGATACATACCCTAGATCTGAGACCTGAGCCAGTGAAAGAAACACTGTATTCCGAGAAATATACCCTGACTCTGAAACCAGCACCAATGATGTACAACTTTGGCTCTAGAATCAGAGCCAGCAAAAGAAATAGGCCCTGGCCTAAAATTAGAGCCAAAATGTCCAAAAGAGCCAGTGAAAGAAACACAAGTTGGTTGGCCTTGAACCCAGAGCCAAATCTGCCAAGAAAAAAAGTAACCAATCCCTGAGCAGAAAACCAACCAATCCCTGAACATGGCATCTAGCCAATTAAAGCTTAGGGATTAAAATTCTGACCAATCCTCACCTTGTAAATCTTCTGCTTGGAAAAACTCTGCCCCCAAAGAGCCAGCCCTATTAAGCTTTGCACCTGCTGCCTTCTCCCACTCTGGCTGAGGCAGCCACTCTCCTGGATTCTTCCCTCCCAATAAATTCCTTGAATGAGATTTAGGTGATGACCTTCTTTTGCAAGAGCAGCAACAGAGCCCATACAAGGAACAGCTGAGAAGAGGGAAGCTGTAACATTTTCACTGAGAAAACCTTCCCCTAGCAAGGCAGCAAGACTGGGACAACTTTACTGGAGAATTCCTTCCCTGCTGGAGCAGAGTTGTTACATTAGGGAAAGTGTTTCCCTGAATCAAGACTGTAAATTGCTATTAAGCTTACTGTGACCTGTGGTGTTCGTTGGCTCCCAACTGCCTGAATACTTTTCCATCTGAGCTATAACACTCAGTATTCCTGGGATTCCAACTGCCAGCATCCCTTTCCATCTGAGCTGCACTAACACAGTTAGTAGTTAAAGAGCAGATAATAAGTTTCAGTTGATTCCTAGACACAAATGAGACATCTATATCACACCTTCCACCACAAGGTTCAGGGGCCTTCATGACAGAAGAGGTTGTTAAAGCCAAAGGTTTTTTTGAAGAGGTAGCAAAGCAGTTTTCTCTGTACAAGATAGGACCCCTGGTAATCATGAACTCACAAGAACTGTAAATGCCTGCACAAGATCAAAACAGTCAACATTCTAGAATGGAATGGGATGGAGCTTATGAGCCATTACCTATAACTGAATAGCTATTGATAGTTGATTGCTTCTAGGAGAGGAAAAGGCAGATTCTTCAAACCTCTAGTACGCCAGTCTCACTCCAATGGGTGACCCTACACCCAGAAGTATATATGGGCAGCACAAATTGAATTTGATGAGTTATTTTTTTTTTTAATCAGGGGAGAACTAAGTGAGGGAAATAGTGAAGACAGAGTGGATCTAAGATGAACTGGGGAAGAATGTGGATGAATGAGCAAATTATATTATATAAAATACTTAAAAGAATTAATAAGAGTATTATAAAGTCTGAAAATTTTAAAGGAATGGAGGCAGAAAGAGAATAGAAGAGCAGGTTATGCGGGCAAATCGTGAGGAACAGCCAAAGCCATCTCAAAATGCCATAGGGAAAGTAGTAAACTTAAATACTAATTTTTTAAATTTATATATAAACATGCCTTCTTGTGTATGGAAACTTTTAGAACAGGGTGGGAGAAGATTGAAATGAAGCTGAATTGTATATAAAATAAACCTTAGGAAAAGCCAGTTTTGGCTGAAAGGTAAACAAGAGAACAGTTCCAACAAAAAAAGAACAAACCTGACTAGGGGAATTTCTACAGTGAAATGGGACCCTTTTTCCTTAAGAACAGCAAGTCTAACCCCTGCTTAGTGTTGTGTTTGCAAAGTTTTCCAAAAAGAATGCTATGGAGTGAGTAAGCAGACTTACATGGTAATAGACTTACATGGTAACAGAATCACTGGAAATTTTAAATATGATCCATTTTTCTTGATAAACTAAGAACCACTTGCATCACATACATATATATATTCATTTGTTTCAAACAGGAAATGATCTGACAAGAGACAAAGAGTTTGGTTGTAGTGAATTTAGAAAATTGGGTCAACTAGATTAATGATGAGATTGTGATAACTAGATGAAAATATCAAAATATCAAAACCCTTGCATAATCTGCTTCTGGTTGTGTAAGCTGAGGTGTGAGCCAGCAATTGTCTTCACTCAAATCCTGTGTCTTTATCTCAGAATAATATGTTTAGAATCTACAGTACAAATTTGAAAGAAAAGGCAACTCTGGGTACCCAAATCCCATTAACCCCGAACCCTGGCCTTTGCAGATCATTCGCACATGGCTGACGCTGGCTCTCACTGATATGTCCCCATTTATCTAAGTCTCCACTTCTCATTTTTTATCCCAGACTGTGGGTAACTTGACTTAAATGTCAGCATTCTCTGAGATCCTTTGTTTTTGCCTTGTCCCAAGTGAGCGCCTTCCTCCTTCTCTAGATTTCACTGTTTATGGCTGACTGTTCCCAGGAAAACCTCAGGATACCCCTACCTTGCTTACTCTATTCTCAGGGTAGTCAGCTTTCTGCTGCTAAACATGATGGGGCTCCAAGAACACAAGTAATTTCACAACTGCCCACCCAAGTATACTGAAGGCATTTTTGAAAATAAAAATGCTGTCAAAAAAAGTAAAGTGCAGCTGATTCTCATTATTCACAGATATGCCTGTTCACTAACATTTATTTGTAACTTCAGAATCAGCATTCTCAATTGCTTTCCTGGCCATTCATAGAAATGCATAGTGCAGCAGATCCCAGCTGAGGTCAAACAAGGCAACATTCGGCCTCCCTTTTATGCTCTCATATTGTAAAACAAGTGTCCTTTTACTAGACACCTCTCCACCCTGTTTTATGTCTGTGGGCTTCCTGTTGATGATAGCCACGATTACACGGATCCAAGCATAGTGCTGAAGTGCTGCCTAGTATGTATATTAGAAAAGTTTCATTTGACCATAAATTATAACACTGTTGCTTGTGAGTTTAATCCTAATGGATAAGAACTATATTTAGGTATCTATACGCTGAAACATGCATAAAATAACATTATATTGGTGTCATATGTGACTAGAGGCTCACAGAAACCTAATCTTACATTTCCCATGGGAACTATGGTTTAATGTTTGCTAATTCAATGCTTATAACTGTTATGTTACTACTGAGAATAATGAAAACTGACTATAATTTAGTCACACTAAGGTCCTGGAGGAATGAGATACACAACAGTCAGGAATGGGGGAAGAAAAGGCTCATTAGAATGAGCTTCCAATTGAGAACCAGACAGCCCCAGAGAAGAGGGGACTTCACTGGGACAAACGTAACAGCAAAAAGAAGCTTCTAATTACCCTCATGTGTGTGTGTGTGTGTTTCTGCATGTGTGTGTGTGTGTGTGTGTGCGCGCGCGCGTGTGTATGCAATTTTGAGGTTAGAGCTTGCTCTGTTGCCCAGGCTGCCCTCTAACTTTAGATGTTCCCTCCTCAGGCTCCCAGGTACTGAGATTATAGGCATGCCTCAGTGGATCTTCTTGAGCCCAGTGCTTTTCCAAGGTTACTAACACCACTAAATATTCCAATAGCAATGCCACATAAACTATAAAGGTGAAAGAGTTTATAGTTTTATAGTCTAGTTCTGCAACTCTGGGTATTCAACTCATCAGGCTAATATGGTATTGAACCCTTAAATATGGCCAGCCCAGATTTAGATAAACTCTAAGTGTCAAATATACCCAGTTCCAGAAATAACATAACGATCGTTTAAAATTGCTGATCAATAGTTTCATATTGGCTGCATGCTAAGGCGTTTTTATGTGGTGGCCTGTATTAAAATATATCACTAAAGTTGAGGTCATACTTATTTTCCGGATTTTGAAATGTGACTATTAGAAATGTTTAAAGAAAACATGCAGTTTCTATTATGTTTATGCTAAACAGTGTTGATCTGGAGCAAAGAGTGAGTGACCCATGAGTCTACAATGAGAACGTTGAATACTTTCACTGTTATGTAACAGCAAACACCGTCTCATTCTGAGACCTGAATTGTTCCAATACATTATATATACTAACCTAACTTAATACTCACAAAATCCTTCCAGATGGACCCTGTTGCTTATTCCCATTTTATAGCTGAGAAAACTGAGACAAAAAATAAATAAATTATCTAAGGTTACACCAGATTTGATTCACAAACTCAATCATATCTTTAACAGTCACACATGTATGCTCATGTGTCTTTAATTACAAGTGTCAATTTGATGCGGTGTCTCACATCCATCACTTAAAATTAAGTTTATTGATAGAAAAGAAATGTACCTTATGTCTTTAGTTTTGTTTACTGGATATATAAACAAGCATGTCTATAAATGACAAAAACTAACTTCTAAATATTCTTTTTAAAAACCTGGCAAAAAGAATCACCATAGGTTTGTGGGTAGAAGGTAAAGGCCTGGAAGTAGAGAAGAAACAGGGGCCAAAGATCTAAAGAAGAGTAAGAAGTGAAAAGTAATGGCAGGAAAAGATACAGGAAGTTGAGAGGGATGGAAGATATGCTGGGGGGGGCGAAGCTGGAGGGAGTGAAAAATGAATGTGATCAAGATATATTGTATGCACATATATAAAATTTTCAAAAAAGAGTTAAAGTTAAAGGGAAATTCCAGAATGCTTTGTGGTGAACAAAAAATAATTAAAGCTCTTAAATGAGAAATAGTGTACTATAGTCTCAAATTTTTCAATGAGTAGGTAGAGGAAGAAGCACAATATCAAGAATAGAAATGTTACAGAAAGGGTAGAAAACTACTGAATGAATGAACTACATAATTACAAATAAAACTGCCCAAATATAAAAGATTTTATTTTTTCTAAAAGTCACCTAAAAACTTCCTGAATCAGCTGTTTCCATTTAAAGAGAACCAATCATTTCCATGTACCAGCACAGGGATGCAGGCCTCATTTTTGTGCTGTACCTAGTAAGAGCAGCACCCAGGAGACGGAAAGCAAGAAGCTTTACTCCTTCTTATGTCCAAGGGCTCTGCATCTGCATGTCCCTCTGGGCCTGGCAGACTCCAGTACAACACTCTGATAACAATTAGCCTGTGTGTACTTCACATGTGTAACTCAACTATATCCTGGGTTGCTAACAGCAGGTGCTGAGCCAAGTCACGGTCCTGGAATGAAAAGATAGGATTCTTTCCGTCTCCTGTTGCTTCAGGGACCTCTGCCAAAGGCAAAGCTTCCATGGGCCACATTTCTGAAGGGGAAGGACAAAATAGAGATTTACACAGGAGTTAACAATGCTAACAACAAGACTGAACTCCATTCTCTGCAACTTCTAGTTTAGGGCTTCAGCCTCATTACCCGTGGTATACTATTTTGAAGAAGGTATTTGATATCATATTGCCAGGTATATAGTGAAAATCCAAAATATTTTTAATATTTTTTACTTTTTATTTTTGAGATTATAATTACATTATTTCTCCCTTTCCTTTTCTTCCCTCGAACTCTCCCATATACCCCTTCCTATTCTCTTTCAAATTCATGGCCTCTTTGTTATTAATTATTGATAGATGCACACTCACATATACACATACACACTCCTACATATGTAAATACAACCTGATCAATCCGTATACTGTTCTTTGTATGTATCTTTCCAGGGCTGATCATCTGGTACTGGATAACCAATGGTATGCTTTTCCCTAGGGGAGACAATCACACACACATGCGCACTCTTCAGTTGCCTGTTGTTCTTTACATACAAATGAGGCCTTGAAAAGTGTCTCCCATCGACTTTAACATGTCTATTGCTGCTGTGCTTGCTCAGCTTATGTTTTAGACAGTCAGGTGAGACTTCATAGGTGCAGCTTCTGAAAATAACTAAGAATCACAATCTCACACGTAAGAGTTTAAAAAAAATAACATTTAAACCAGTGGTGTTCAACCTTCCTAATGTTGTGACCTTTTAATACAGTTCCTCCTATTGTAGTGACCCCCAACCATAAAATTATTTTTGTTACTACTTCAAAACTATTATTTTGTTAGTATAGTGAAAGGTAACATAAATATCTGTGTTTTTCAAGGGTCTTAGGCAACCCTGTGAAAGGATCATTGAACCTAAGCACAAAATGGGTGGCCATTCACAGGTTGAGAACCCCTGGATTTGATGATACATTTCTTTGCAACATAGCCATCCTCATAATAAGTAGCCTGACCTTTCCCTGGGTGTCTGTTCTGGTCCAAGCCTGCTTCTTCTTAAAATACTGCAACTTGGTGGTTTAGGGAAGAATTCATTCAGGAATTCTGAGCATCAAATAGCAGACTAACTGGTACCAATAGCCCAGTGAAGATGACACATAGGAAAGGTCACCTTAATTTTTAGAGGAAATAAATGAGTACTGGTGTTGACTACATATGCACAAGGAACCATCCAAAAGAGACCAGACACTCATCTCATTCCCCAAGCCCTCTGGCTCTGCATATTAATAACTTCTGGAGTTATTAACAAGCTTATTAGCTTTCTCTCATTTTGGTTTTCTCTGGTTATGGCTATAAACATAAACCTTGTTCAAAGTTCAGGGCTAGATAACTTTTAATATTATTTTCTCACTGCCAGAGCCTCTGCCTTATACAAGTCTCTATAAATTAAAGCTTTGTTTATAAAATGTATTTCATTGAGGTAAAATGTAATATGCAAGTTAGACATTTTATAATCCTACAGTTAAATAAGGAAGGTAATATTCAAACCCTAAGTAGACATTTACATAATAGGATTGATAGACACAAGGACTTTAATGGAAGTCGAGAGGGCAAGCTTGCTTACTTTCTACTAGCTCTAAAATAGAACATGAGTCTTATTTGCCTCCACAAATAAAATTTAACTTTAAAAAAAAAACAGACACTATAGTTGAGTTTTTAATACTTTCTGGTTGTAACAAGAGAGCAGCAGAAAATTTCATAAGAAGGAAAAAATGTTTTGTGAAAAATTACAGTTATTCCAGAAGAATTGCCCTAAATAATTCAGTTTATTATGTCTCTCTGTATTTATGTCCCAGCTTCCTGTAGATTCACTTCTTTGTTACACATACTGCTTTTTAAGAATAATTTCTTCAAGTTTCTTTTTAAGATTAATTTCTTTGATTTTTTGAAATTTCTTTATGTTTGCTGAGTAGAGAGAATCAGTTAATGTTTTTAGTCATTTTATATTAAATCACTAATCACCTGGCTGTTGGTAAGGATAATTTGCAGTGCACACAGGTGTTGTTGAACTGAAGCTAATTGTATCTAAGAAAGTAACCTATGGCACACATGACGATTTAGATGCCAAACCTAAGACAGATCTTTATGCGGGATAACATCAAAATACACAATTAGGGCAATGGGAAAAGTGGGAACAGAAGACAGATAAACTAAATCAACACTATAGGCAATGTAGTTTCTCACCTAGAGAAATACAGAGAGGATCCACATGGATGAAATCTGGGGCCTTTGCCTGGTCTAACCATGTCTGTTGCCTTCTCCCATCCACACTCAACAGATTCCCAGAGATTCCAAACAAGAGTGGGGGCAGAGGTCCTGTTAGTTCCCAGTGGTCTCTCCTCCCCTAAGTCCAGTTGCTATCAGAGGAGAATCTTCACTGTTGGCCTTTAGAGTGATAGGGAAAGGGTGGCAAAAATCAGGGTTTATAAATATTGTGGAACCTCCCTAAGTGTAAGCATGCACTGACTGTGCTTCCCATTTCTCTTCAAGGGGTTGTGCATACCCAGAAATCTGTGAACATAGAACTCTAAGCATGTCTTCAGTGGACAAATACTTGGGTTTTCCTAAATCCATGATGTAGAATGCAGGATGGAAGGCCAGAGACCAGTGGGGGTAGAAAGTGTTAGTTTTGAAACAATGGATCCCATCCAAATGTCATGAGCCAGCTTGAATTCTGATGAGCCTAATGATTTTGAAAAATATCTGTTAAAATGTCTCTCCATGCCAGGCTCCAAGAAAAACCACAAGTAGGACTTGATCTGTTGTATTTTATAAACTCCAAATGCCATTCTTCTAAATAATTTTTTAGCAGAATATAATAAAGTAGAAGCAAGGGGAGAGGTTGAGATGGTACAACATGACCAAAGCTTATCATGGAATTGTGAACCCCATAGTACCAAGTTCTATGACAGACTCCCCAGTGAGGCTTATGATACAGGGGAGTGCTGAATGACACCTCTCTATTTCTAATTAATAAATCATAGGAAGCAAGATAGAAAAGAAAATGTCATCTTTTTGCTAAATATAGATCACTCCATAGTCTGAGAGACATGGTGCCAAAACTGAATACAAAAACTAGCCAAATCTCCCCAAGGACAATAGTTACCTAATTTCTGTGTATCAATAAAAACCACCAACAGATTAATACCTATAAATTTATTTTCTTTATGAAATGGAGTCTCTCATTATGATGCCCATACTGGCTATGGGTTTTATTATGTTCTAACAGTAGAAAGTGGCAAAATCAGTAACTTTGAAAGGCTGAATTTGTCCTGGAGGTAGCCTACCATAACAGACAGAGAGGCAGATCTAACAAGAGAGGTGGGCCTTCCCTGTCCACACCAGCAGAAAAAAATATTCTGTACTCTGTAGGAAGCTTCTCACCATGGGACTCACTTGGGAAAAAAGGAACATTTCAGCATAGTTGGGAGTGGGATGAATGATAAGAGTTAGAGGGACGTGAAGATGTAAGCCATCATATACAGTGTATGGAACTTCAAATAATATAAGTAAACAAATAAATAAAAGGACATTGCTGCCAGGAGGAATAGAGGATGGCTTACACTAACACACTTGTTTATACCCCATCAGGTATGTAAGTGTGCCTTGAATGAATGAAGGGGTCCCACAGAGAAAGTACAAGCTCACAAAGACAGAGGGAGATTACTTCCAAACTGGAAGAAATATCAGGATAGGAAATGAGAGATGCATAATAGAAATCCCTGTTTATAGCATAATGTCCCATTTTTATGGAAACTGAAGCTTAGAGAAATTAAGCAGACCAAGGTCACTCAGAAACTATGTGATGGTACCAGATCTATAACTAAACTCTCAATTCCTGAAAAGGTGCCATATTCTGTTATAATTATACTGTCCCAACTATGTGACAAGGCACTGACCATTGCCAATACAGATATCTCATTTCAGGAATGGTGCTCCATTGAGCCTTCTGTGTCCTTAAATATCCCTTAAATCTCAAGTTTTATGAGAGTGATTAAAATAAAAATAAAATCCACACCCAGCTTAGAAAAGATCCATCAAAGGAGCCAACTGACAGTGGCTCAGGGAAGCTACGGACACCTCATCACTATGTGATCCATGCTTTCCCGACAGTGGCCAAGAGCTTGTGGCCCATGAAGAAGCAAAGACATGCAGCTGAGGTTTATCCAGGTGATTGGGTGAGATGTGTCACTCCTAAGAGGAAGAACCAGCATTGCTTTACACTTGAAACAACATCACTGCTTTTACGAAGTACTCAGTCACTCTGGCCTTCTATTCTTTGACAAACGCTTCAATAAAGATGGTAAGACCTTGATGTGGTTATGTCTGTATGCTGTGAATATCATTCTTTGAATAAAGGAAGTGTTTTGGCCTGTGTGGGATGTCATAGAAGTAGGTAGAGGAATCAGAGGATAGGCAGGAGTAGTAGGAGGGAGTCATAGAGACTCAATTCAGTTGCCAAAAAAGAGGCGTGTAGGAATACAGGTGAGCCATAGGCCGTGGACCACATGGCCATGAAGAATAATGAAAATGGGTTAAATTAAGATGAAAGAGATAGCTAGCATTGTGCCTGAGACATAGGTCAAACAGGATGAAATTAATATAAGCGTCTGAGTCATTCTGGGGGAAAAAGTGGTCACTGGTGGGTCTGAACCTGTGGCCTGGACAAGGTCAGAAACCTCATGTAACAAGACCTAGCATCCTCTTGCCTGTGAGGTCTGGAGTCTATACAATAGATACTGTTAACCCTGCATACTGTACAGAACTATGACTCCTGGAGGCCTTGTCTCTTCATGTCTACCTTTGTCACTAAGAAAACCGGAAAAATAATTACTTTGTGTGGTTTTAGGTGCACTGTTATATTTAGTGTCATTTATTCTATGATATTTGAGTATGTGTTTTGTACTTGCCTACATCTACTGAGGGTCAGAGAATAAAATAAGAAACTTACATGCTGGGAGTGCAGGGCTTCTTGTGAGGAACAGGGATATTAACATCTAGTACTTTAACTATAAGGAAACTGAAATTTACAAAGTCAATCTCCCTACAAAGCATTATTCAAGGTACAGTTGAGGCATTCACACTTTGTTTTGTTCCACAGAGTGCCTGTTCATTTCAGGACACAAAATAGGTTGCGACTGTCTGAATAAGAATCTCAAGATTGTAAATCAACCTCTGAAGTTCAATGAAGATTGTTTAGACTCATGTGTAGGGACACATTGCATATATTTAGAAATATGTATTTAAATGATGACAGCATAAGGACACCACTGAGATGTGTTCATCTGCAATTTTTATATTTGCCATCTACCACAGCATGTTTGCTTTTGACCATAATCAGAAGCTTGACAAGACCACTAATTTATTTTTCACATATTTAAAGGCTGTAGACATATTTACAATGACAAAAGTTAGGTTAGAATGCAGCCCAAGATCCTCAGGATAAAGTGTTGTGATGGTGCTTCTACTTTGACTGGAGAATGGATGAGGAATTTCATGTGGCCTGTGGAGTAATCCTGACCACTGGTGCCACAGCTCTACTCAGATCTCTGACACATCTCCATTATATTCTCGGAATAGCTCCCAAGATTTCCAGTGGACACCAGAGAACACAGATAACGCTGAACCCTATAGATACTAGGAAAAGTATTTTCCCCTTTATATATACACCCATGATAACATCTAATTTGTCAGTTAGGATACAAAGAGATTAACAATAATATTATAAATTTACCAACCTTCAGACATAATTTTCCCACTTTCTTTAATGAGAGCTAGCTACAGCTTCTCTTTGGCATATATAGATTGCCAGCAGCACCGCTCATGCTTTGCAGCCACTCTTAAGTGAAATCAGGATTGCAGGGCACAACACTATGCTAACAAACAGACAATCAGATGAGAAAGATGCCCACTAAGTGACCTTGGGAAGGTAGAATAGATAATGTTGGATACACTGGACAGAAATATGATTCACATTCCTTGTAAGACAAAGCAAGACAGAATGAGATTTCAATGAGTTATGCAGTCAGCATGAAATTTAAGTTATTGTTTATGGAATTTTTTAAGTATTATTGTTAGAAGGATTTGATTGTGGGTAACAGAGAGAAAAACAGGGAGAACCACCATGGAATCTGAGAACCCCATTGAAATGAAGTTTTATCAGTAGGCAGAGAAAAGCTCCATATCCTAAAATAGTCACCTTCCACTCTCCAAAAGTAACTGTATGTGCTCAGTATTGCATGGAGAAACCAGAAGTGTGGTGGCTCTTCCAAAAGATGAACTCCGTATCACTTAGATACTTCTATGTATGAAATGTGGTTTGGCTAAGAGGTTCTGCTTCTGCAGACTGGTCACGTGTGAACAGGGTGCCTCTGCTCTGCTCCATGCCACATCTCTCATTCTCTAGCAGGCTGGTCTGGGTGTGGGTTCATGACAGTGTCCCCCAGAGAAGGGAATGGGGTCTTTTAGAGGCTGTGTTAGTTGTCTAGTACTGGCAATAGAGCACTATGAACTCAGTACCTTAACACAGAAGTCACTTCCCCTTGCAAAATTCCCTAAGTCAAAAGTCTCTCCCTGGGTGGAGGGCAAGGACACTATACTGTTATCTCTAGGCTAAAATCAAGGTTTCAGTTTGATTCTGAAGCCCGTGAGGAAATAGATATCTGTTTCCAATCTTTTTCTTTGCAAAATTACAGGGTCAAGTATCTGTTTCCTTCCTAGCTGTGATCCAGAGGTCATTCTCCAGAGGATACCTCATTTGTTACCACAAGCCTCAGCTTGCTCCCAGCCAGATAGAGTATCCAGCATCTTCAGATCTTCAACTGCCTCCACCTCTGACATGTAGACCTTCTAGATTAAAATGGGTCATGTGACTAAGTAAGGCCTAGCTGGAATGCTTCTCTATTAAAAGTAGGTTTGTAGTTCGGTATTTACTTCAGTCATTGCTGAACTGATCTGGAAAGTTAACTAGACCCACAGATCCCTCTAATCACATAGTATAACATAAGCACAAATCACAAGAGACTTCCAGAGTAAGGATCATTCTGGGATGTCATGAAATTCTTCTTCAGCAGACACTCAAATTTGACCTGCTCACATCATACCACATGGACTCGTTGAGGATATGAGCTCAAATCCCCAGCATTTATGTAAAAATCTTGGTGTGCCAACATTGGAAAGGCAGAGATAAGAGAAGCCCTGTCTTGTGTTAGCCTGCCAGTCTAGACAATGGGTAAGTTCCAGGTAAAGAGAGATCCTGCAGGGGCTTCAATGAGAATGGCTCCTACAGGCTCATGTATCTTCAGGCTTAGTCCCCAGCTGATGAAATATTTGAGAAGGATTAGAAGGTATGGCCTTATTGCAGTAGGTTCCGACATGTTGGAGAAAATGAGTCACATGGATGGGGGGAACAACACGACACACGATGCTTGAGGTTTCAGAAGTTCATGTCTTTCTGCTGCCTGTGGGTCAGGATGTAGAACTCTCAGCCACTTCTCCAGTGCCACGACTGCCTGTGTACAGCCACACTCTGTGCCATGATGATAAGAAACTAAAACTGTAAGCTGCCCCCCCCCCCCCGATTCAAATACTTTTCTTTATAAGAGTTTCCTTGGTCTTAGTTTCTCTTCACAGCAATAGAACCCTGACTAAATAAAACTGGCTCAAAAGATAAAAAAATAAAATAAAATTTATTTTAAGTCTACATAAATAAATAAGGTACAGAACAATTGAGAAAGATATTGACGTTGCTTTGGTCTACACATGTACAGACAAGAACAGACAAACACCTTTTTTAAATTGACAAATTTACTTTTAATTATTGATATTCCAACATTCATGAATGTATTAATATTTACCTTCTAAGTCAGGAGAGTGCTCTTCTTCTTTCATATATAAAATTGAGGGCTTGGTTATTTATTTATTTTGCATCCTGACCACAGTTTCCTCCCCCTTCTCTTCTCCAGCCCCTCCCCCACCTCCTGTCTGTTCACCCTCTCCTTATCCACTTCTCAGAAAAGGGAAGGTCTCCCAGGGATATGGACAACCATGGCTTACCGAGTTGTAGTTAGACTAAAAGGAGTTAATTTTATAGAGCATCTTTTCCTAACTAAGAATGAAAGGAAAAAATTATTTAAAGACAAAATAGCTAATAAAAGAGAAAAGAAATCCCTTGTATAAAGTCAAGTTTTACATATTTATCATTAAATAGTTGTTTGGAGTTTTGTTTTGTTTTGATTTGATTTTGGTTTGGTTTTTTTTTTTTAGGGGGTGGGAGGTATTGAGGCTTTAAAGGCACAGCCTAAGAAAGCAAAATTTCAGACACTTACCTTCTTTTATATATATTTTTGAGGTGTAGAAATAATTGCCTGCTTGGAATTAAATGCTTTCAGATATTAATTACTTTACAAAAGGTTTTAAAAAGATCTTCCAAAAAGCAAAAGAGAAAAAGATGAGCCACTGTGGCATTCCCCAGCCTCCTTGGAGATCCATACTAAATATAGAATAAGGAGCTTGGTGGAAGCAGGGGGATGGACTGCCTACCAAGATCCTCTCTGACCTTCAGGATGCATGCTTTTGCCTTTCAACATATCACACTCTGTTGCTCTCACATCTGAGATAAACATCATAGCCAGCTTCACTGAGTTCTTCATAATTTTGTAAGCCTGTGTCTACCAGAACTCACTGAAGTCTAGCCAGTAATATACCCTGAGAAGCCCAAAAGGGTAAGGGATCCTCTTCAGAGACCAATACAGCAACAAGCAGGTTGGGAATAGCCCCATACATGGCTTCAATGGTGTTCTTTGTCAGTGGCCTTGCTGGGGGATGTAAGCACATCCCTTAGTTCCTTCAGGCCATTCTGTCCATTGCCTGAGTGTGGTGCTAAGAACAGCAATTGTTTCTGGCTCATGTGGGAACCTTTCATGTTGGGCTTCTGTCACTTTCATTTATGTTTACGGTATTGAAGTAGACCTGGACATGATCAAATTTCTTTTTTTTTTTCCCCAAAACTATTAGCCTAGCTGGTGGTCTGTATTATTTCCACATTTAAGCCATAAAGCAATGTTTCTTTCGTTCTTTTTTTTAATGACTTTCTTACAGTTAAGTTTGTTGCCAGGTCTCCCAAAAAGACAGCTGAAGTCTATTAAATATGTTGATCACCATGATTTGGAGAAGGTGTTGGCAAACTTGTGAGTAGAGTGTTACGATGGTAAGGGCTGATGTTCTAACAATGTAAGGATGAAACAAGATAAAGCGAGTGGACTGGGTGTTAATGTGCGTGCATCTTTTTTTCTTCTCTCCATCACTCATGAAGTCAAGTGTCTTCAAAGTGTGAAGACAGTTAAGTCAGTCAGCCTGTGACATTTGAGTATACCTTTCAGAAACCTTTCTGTAAATTTCCAGTATGCAGGCTTATAGAGAAGCCTGGGTACTGGGTCTGTATCCTTCAGGCTGCTTACTATCCAGAACCATAGTTCCCAAGCCATAGGGCTCATGTTCTAAAGAAATCAAACAAAGATAGCCAGAATCACCAGTGTTCCTGCCATGGGTCATTTCTTATCCCCACAGCAGTGAACAGATGTCTATGTTTAAATGCATCCACATCATGAAGGCCAATTACAACACGGGCACTTACTGGGGCCCACATGCCCCCCCTAGAAGTGATCCCTAAATAATTTTGCCTTTAGTTTGTTTTCCCTACATATTTCTACATTTACTTTGTTTTCCCTACATATTTCTACATTTTGACATCACTAGAAAACTCTGAAACATACCTACCTGATGAAAATACATAACTCCTTTTCTCTCATGTATACTTAACGGTTTACAGTACCTTTTGAGCCTGGGCTAACTATTCACAAGTACCCTTTGGGAAATTATTAAGAGCTGTATGGGTATGTCAGTATGTGTGTGTCTGATTCCAGCCTATGAACCTATGAACTTTCCTCCCTCCTAACTTCTTATTGCTAAACCAGAGTGCTTTTCTGCTCTCTGTGAAGAAAAAACATAGGTCTTTCTTTTTGCCTTACTGAGAATGTAGAATTAGCTCTGTCCTTTCTATACCAAGGATTAGTAAAAAGCATTTCAAGTACAAGTCGCTAAAGAAGTGTTTCCTGAAATCAATGTATTACTGTTTAGTTACATCAGAAGAAACTAAGTATAAAATGCTATAGATCAAAATAGAATGAATCATAATTCACGGCCTACATTCTCAACAACCAAGAAGTGGACTCAGGCGGATTTCTGTAAACTTAAGGTCAGCCTGATCTGTGCAGCAAATTCCAGTCAGTCAAGTGTACATAATGAGAGGAACCTGTCTTAAGACAGGAAGGCAGGGAGGAAGGAAAGGAAGGAGGGAGGAAAGAGAAAGAGAGCAAGAACTTACTGACTAGTCACTCTCCAGAGGTATTTAACTAGAATTTCTCTGATAATGGAAATATTCCATGTAAAATTCTGCAAAATAGAGAATTCAGTTTCTCAGTTGTAACTGATATATCTTACAGATTCAGTAGCTACACACGGCCAGTACCCACCCAACTCAACAGCACAATGTGTGACCTATGAAAGAAAATTGGGAGTGCAGTGAAAATATACTCCCAAGGTTTTCCAAACATGGGTGGAAATGAGAAATGTTTCTCAAAAGACCTTTATGAAACACATGCAAAAGGCCCACTTTGTATTATTTGGAGGATTTTTTTTTCCTCTTTCCATCAAGGTTCAACCAACAGTTAAGCAAGTGAGCTGTACCTTATCCCAACACCTTGAGCAATCTCAGGCCCACTCCCCTGTTATGGACATTGAACAAGCTGTCCATAGACAGAATAGTTTCCAAGGACCCAGTGTATGTTTTCCTTAAGTTCCTTTTACCAGAATATTTGTGTGGAAATTCTCCTACATAAAGCCTACCTCTACCTCAGCAACCGCATTCTCCAAAACTTTCCCAAAAACAGATTTCTTCATTTGCTTCTCTTTCTGCAGCCCAAGCCACACAGTAAGATTTCTAAGTTAGCAAAAAAAGATGAAAACAAAGTCCTTTATTGTAGAGGTCCACCTACAGAATATCTTGATTTTCCACAAAGTAAGGTTTCAGATGATCATTAGTCAAAACCTAAGAGCCGATCACTAACTTATGCCCATGTTTTAGTCAGTTGGGTAGTATAATTCAAATATGAATATGGGGTAATTCATAGGTTAATCTGTGCAAATTCAAAGTTTTAAAGAATTCATGAGAAAGGTTTCCTTCACCAACTTCATCTTCATGCTACAATGTCTCATGAGTAGATAAGCTTAGACTCAAGGGAAACCAAAAGCTGGCCAGTGTCACCTTCTATCTTATCTCTACCTGCCCTGAGGTCTATGGTTATCCTGGAGAAAATCAGCTTTATTCTTTCAGAAACTGATGCCATCTACATGGGCTGAAAAAAAACTAACAAGCCAATCTCCCTCAAAGAAATCTTTATACATAGCCAGACAGGGACTAGGGGTAAAGTGCCTGCTTCACAAGTGTGTGGACCACATTAAAAGCTTGACATGGCTGCAGGTGCCTGTAATGTCAACACTAGGGGCAGAAGTGAGTGTATACAGGGGACTTGATGGTCAACCAACCAACTTGAAAAGGTGAGCACCAGACTGAGAGACCCTACCTCAAAACTAAGATGAAGAAGGCTGGGGAGACCACATAGCAGTTGAGATTCATCCTGCTCTTGCAAAGGACCTAAGCTTAATTCCTAGCACCTCTGTAGGGTCACAACCTCCAGGAACTCCAGTTTCAAGATAAATCTAATATCCTCTTCTGATCTCTGCAAGCACTCATGCACATGCACGCACACACATATAAATAAGAACTAAAAAAAAAACTTTTTACAAAATTAAAAAATAATATAATAACAAGGTGAAAAGTGATTTTGGAAGTCATCCTGATATCAATCTCTGGCCTCTACATGTGTCCATATGGGCAAGTGCACCTCATACACTCAGAGCACAAGAATACAACACATACACACACAGAGAGTCCAGAACAAACCAGGGACCTTAGGTATGCCTTCAGGGAGCCCTTGGGATCTCATTTCTTCTGGTTTTTGTGGTCGAGATTACTCACTCATCATTATTATTCAAACCTATGCTATCACCAGCCAAGGATTAGGCTTTAGTAAGTGAGTATTACAAACTTAAACTGTAATTACCTCAGAAAGGACCTGACCATTAACACATCACCTTTCTGAGGATCATTAACTGTATTTTGTTAGATACAGGTCATGATTTCAAAAGGTACCTACACTTTACATCTAGCACAATGTCAGCTTGTCTGTGTAACACACACACCATTTGTCTCATGTTACCTGAGTGGCATCAGCCCCTCTGCATTGCTGGGACAATTCCAATACAAGCACAACTCAAAGCCTCAACCCTTATTTCTAAGGCTGAACCCAAGTCATATGAACCTCATTAGACAAAATAAGACAGAATGAAGCAGGCCTAAGCCAAAATGATGATTAGACCTATCTCTGCTGGCAAGCTCAGGATCAGGTTTCCCATTTCAGCCCAACTCACCATTTTATCTCCTAAAAACAAAAAGGCAGGAAGTCATACTGTCGGTCTGAGACACACAGAAGGCAACAGGTTTAACTTTAAAAGAAAATACAAAAGAGGAAACTTATCTTTGAAAGAGCTCAACTCTATTACAAGATGGAAAATAAGGCCAGGCTGCAAGCAGATACCAGCAAACTATGAAATAAGTCACCTGTATTTCTAGGTTATGTTTCAAGGAATTGTACCGTGTGTGTGTGTGTGTGTGTGTGTGTGTGTGTGTGTGTGTGTGTGTGTGCATATGTATGTATGTGTGTATGTCTGTGTATGTGTCCATGTGTGTATGTGTGTGTGTGTATGTGTGTATGTGTGTGTCAGTATGTGTGTATATGTGTGTGTATATATATGTGTGTGTGTCAGTGTGTGTGTATGTGTGTATATGTGTATGTGTGTATGTATCTGTGTGCATCAGTGTGTGTCTATGTGTATGTCAGTGTGTGTATATGTGTGTATGTGTCTGTGTGTGTCTGTGTGTGTCAGTGTGTGCATGTGTGTGTCTGTGTATATGTGTGTCAGTGTGTGTGTCTGTATGATGTTTGTGTATTGTGTCAGTGTGTGATTCTGTGTATGTGATTCTATATGTGTGTGTGTGTGTGTGTGTGTGTGTGTGTGTGTGTTGCCAATGACTGATCTTCCAGGGTACAATTCAAGAACTGGGTAGCTGTAACAGAGAGCATGAAGCACATGAAACTGGAAAGATTTAGTGCCTGGGACTGTCCAGAAAGTCTACTGGCCTCTAGTTTAGAGTTACATTTTGCTGAAAATGGTAATTATCAAGTTCCTGAAAGCCCCTGACTTCAAGTGCTTCCTGCTATCTTGTGCAGAGTGGTGGCACCCATGCCTCAGTCGGGAGGGTGTCTCAGTCCTGTCAGTCCTTGCCGTAAGTTCTGAGAATCATTATTTCTTTGCTGACGTTTGGTAAACACATCTTTAAAAACTTGAAAGAGGTCAGGAACATCTCTGAGTTGGGATTTTAAAGTCTGTGTCAGTCTGACACTAGAATTCTGCACGTGCTGGTAGCCTGAGCAGTGGTGCATCTGCTCAGGGGCCCCTCAAAGGGAGACCGTTGCCTGGTGCTTTGCAGCACAGCCATAGGAATAGACTTTAAAACGCAGGCATAATCGCTTTTCCAAGTTTTCACCATAAATAATCATTTTCCAAAATGTTCCAGTAACTTACCCACTAGGGAAAAAAAAGTGGATGATGACACTGTGTTCTTGTGATTGGAAAGTATGTGTGGTGACTTACTGCCATCTGCAGCACTAAGTGCTCAATCCAGTCACTCTGTGGCATCTCAGTGACCTCTAAGACATGAGCTGTTCCACAGAGAGGAACAGCTATGCTAGCACAACAGGAAGAGAAAGGTTTAGACCAAATTGTTCTTTTTGATCATAGTTATATTTCTTTCCCACACATGGGACTGCTCTTCAGTTTGTTCTATTCTCTGAGAGTATTTCGGACACACACAGCAGCAGTAAATACTAAATGGACTGTTGTGCTATGCCTGCTAGAAATTTAACAGCGCCATTTCAAAATGCTTAGATGGAGCATTTATTACACACACACACACACACACACACACACACACACACATAATCACCCTCATCAAATGTCTGACTAGCTGAGGTACAGTAGTGGGTGGTGGGTCCTAGAAGCCAGGAAAGCCAGTTTTGGGGGGGAGGGAAGGGGGCAGATTTTGGCCAGTTTGGAAGATTAAAGACTCTACTGGGAGGTGCTTACTTGCTTGGGCTGCTTGGACATTAAAATTGAGATGACTCAGACCAGCACATCCCCATACCAGGATGGCCTAGGTACTACTTAGGAGTTCATGTTCAACAGCTAAACAAGGACCAAAGAGAATCTATCCTATGCTAGGGTAGCCATAACAAAGTACCACAGAGTGGGTGATGTGAGCAACAGAGATTTGTTTCTCACCATGGTAGAGGCTGGCCACCCAAGATTAAGGTCGACTTCCTGTGCACAGGCCTCTTTCCCTGGCTTATGAGTGGCACGCTCTCAATTTCCCAGAGTCTTTTCTCTGTAGCTAGCTGGGTGCTAAACCCTGTTTCTGAGATTACCATGCAGTGGGGTCTCAATCATGAGCCCACTAGTTCAGTCATTTGAATATTTTCATTTACCATGAATAACTTCTCCGGAGACCTCAGCTCCACTAATTACAAATATATTTATATTCTGCTGTCCTAAAGAATGAGAATTCAACATAATAATTGGGCCAGGGTGGGGAGGACACAGTTAATAAGAAGTTAGATAAGATTTCCTTTTCTAGTGTTTGTACTCAAAGTTAACAAAAACATGGAAACTTATAAGACATCAGGATATCAGGAAAGAAAGGCACAGATGGAGAGGGAAGACGACGGAGAAGCTTGATGAATAACCAGGTGTTCAACAAGAGAGATCACTGAGCTAAGACATTTGCTCCACTGTGTCTGTCAGGAGACTGGAAGAGGGATTATGAGATGGGCGGAGAGGGTAATGGGATTCATCTGGTTAGAAAGCAGAAGCAAGAAGCTGCTGGGGGAGACATGGAGGAGGGCAGTAAGGGAGGGAGGAGTAAATGAATGTCGGGATACATTTGTAGAAAGATTCCATGACAAAACTCAGGACTTTGCAGGCCAGCCTGAAATCTTAGTTTAAAATCAAATAATCAAATGCATTTGCTCCAGCTAGGAGAAAGGGGAAGTCTGAGCAGGAGAAGATGGAGGGGGTGAAAACCCCAGTAAGAACCTTCATCTTTGCCTGCTGTGTCTGAAGCATGCAAATGATGCTTTGAAGCTACATTGTCATCAAGGCTATAGAACGTCCTGTAACTCTGATGTCCTGGAAGAAGGGGACAGTAAGTCAATCCCAGTAGACATCGTCCCAAATGCACTCCTTCACACCTGGACTAGACATGCTGGTCAAGTTAGGAAAGGTGACTGCACCCTGGTAACAGCCCGTTGCTGAGCATGTTCTGGGCAGTGTGTAAGGAAGCCATCTCCATGTCCTTGCTGGCCTAAAGATGGGGTGCTGCACTCAGAAAAACTGTACTCCTCAGCCTTTCCTGGCAGTGCCAGGTAGGGATTTTTGCATGAATTTTTTATTTTTTCTTAATACACTGAGCAACAGACCATTTGTTATAATCTCTCCCAGGTATGAGGTTTGTGCCAGGGATTTTACAGATATTATTTTATTTTATAATAACTTTCAAAACTCTTCTAAGCAATCTTAAACAGACTGGTCATAAAATATGTAAATCTTGTTTTGTTTTGTTTTGTTTTGTGAGATAGGTCCCTTGAAACCCAGGTTGTTCTCAAATTCTTTAATGTGTGGCTAAGGTTAACTTTGGACCCCCCCAATCCTATATCTAGTTTACCACACAATTTGCTGTCTTTATAAAACCTCCTAGACTGCCAGCCAAAAGACTAAACTATAAACCAAACACAAAAATTTGTCTTGCAATTTCATAGGAGCCGATATAGTCTAACAATAAGAATACTTCCATTCACATGCAGATTAGTTGTTTTGTTTTTGCTAATAATTTCAAATTACAAAGTTCACAGTATGAATAATTCAAAAGCTTGGATTTTCACAGCCCCAAAGAACTGTAGTATTAACTTAAGGCAAAATGTGTTCCTCACTAATGAAGAAGTTCAAGAACAGAATCATGGCTCCTTCAAGTGTGATCCCAACATGCAGGATTTTAGTACACCTTAGGAGGTGAAACCTGGTGGTAGTGAATGCCTTTAATCCCCGCACTTGGGAGACAGAGGCAGGAGGATATCTGTGAGTTTGAGACCAGCCTCACCTACAGACCGAGTTCTAGGACAGCCAAGAGTAGGTACACCGAGAAACCTATCTCAAAAAAACAAAACAGAAAGTTGCAAGATGGCCTCAAGTGTGGCATTTGATAGTGCAATATTGCCATCTGGTGGTCAATGTGAATCATGTCAATTTACTTAGAGACGACAACTCCTAAACATATTTCTAGGATCCTTTCATTTCTATGTACTCGCTTCCTAGCAGACACAAAGATTTGTAGGTGTACACGGTATAGACAGTGTAGACTCTCATATTAGTGGTTTAAATTACCCGAGGAACTTAACTTCTCCGAATATGAACATGGGGCAGGGAGCAGGAGGCAGGACGGGGGTGAAAAATGACTCCAGCCTGCCCCACTGCATGGAGTCCTCCACACTGACCTTCTGGCTACGCTACTATAAACATTAAGAGGTCACCCTGTTCTCCCTGCTGCCTGTCCTCTACGTCACCTCATCGTCAGTTCCACTTTATTGTATCCAACTACTAAGTGATACTCTTATATCTGAGGTTTTAAAGAATAGTAACAGCAGAGTGTTTTATTATTCTATCAGATATCATTCGTATTTAATCAGGTGCCCAACCTATCATGGTCCAGCGTCTTCTCAGCAATAATAATAATGAAAAGAATTTTAAGCCCATGGGTAATTTTCAAGACCTAACCCAGCTAGCCACAAGAAGAGTAATGTTGTTTTTCCAATGTTGGACTCCACTGCCACCCTCAGGAAGCTTGTGGTAGAGGCACTTTAAAAACCCTTTCTCTGGTTTGACTGTAGAAGGGTGCTTAGCAGGAATTTGTGGTGGCCATAGTGCATCCGTGGGCATTAGCTATGACCTACTGTGATTTCTTCATCTGTAGCTGAGCTTAACCTGGTTTGAGGTGCCTTAGATTTTATTTTTTATGTTCCATGTATTTTAGAGAAAAGAGACACAGAGAACAGTTACTTTCATTATTTAATATACCTACATAATAACAAACTAACTACAACTATAGTTAAATTTGAAGGTGTTTTTATCAAGTTTCTCCCTTTAAGATATTCACAATGTTGTATCTTTTTAAAGAAATTTCAATACAAATGTGTCTTTTATATAATCATAGATGCTGATAAATAAATAGATTAAAAAAAAAAAAAAACAACTTTTCCCTGGTAGGTAACCTGGCAGGAGCTGGGTATAGACAGCTCGGAGAGAAATGACTGACATTTAGCTTACTGTATTTCACAAAATCCATGATGTTTTCTTTGTAACTCAATCAAATTATGTGGAGATTATAACAGTTAATGCTTATGTCTGTATTATATATAATGAAAGCTTTTAAATGCTTTAGATATGATACATAATTAAACCAAATAGTGATCAGAAGCACATACTCATCTACACTGAGTAGAGTTCATATTCACATGAAGCCTTTTATGTGGAAGGGGGTTCTGTGTATTTTGTCACCATTAACATGTTTATACCTTTTAAATTACCTTCAAAACTCCTATTTATTTCATAGACGAAGGAATTGAAGTCCTTGAAGATGACCTGGTCTAGAGCCACACATCTGGCAAGGTCTTGTGACATCTGGCTTCAGAGTCAGTGTTTCCTGGCTCTGGGTAAATCCTGCCTTTCCAGTAAGTTAGCAGACAACAAGGAAACATGATGTTGTGTCGTAAGAATTAGGGCAACCTGTGTACGATCAACAAAACTGCTGGTTTGGGGAAAGCTCGGTGCTTTGGAA
>PVIH01017137.1:0-42997 GCA_004025045.1 Sigmodon hispidus
GAAGTGGAGACTGATCTAAGCATTATTGGGTCAGGGGGACCATAGGACTGTCTGCTCCCTGCCCAGGGAGGGGATGGGGAGTTGCAGAGGAAAAAATGACCAGATGTGTTGGGAGGGGGAAGAGACCTTGAATAAGGATATACAGGGATGGAAAAAAAAATTCAGAGGGAAAGATGAACACAAAGAAAATATAGGTGTAACAATCTTATTTGTATTTCTTCCCTTGAGAAGCCATGCTTATCATTCTTAACCTCTGTATAGTTATTGTTAACTCTTCCACATTTTAAATTCTTTTTACTGTGTTTTTTTTTTGATAAATACAAAATAAAGAAGGAAAGAAAAAAAACATATCTTTGTTATGGCAGAGATGACATGGTGTAGGTACATATAATGCTGGTAACATTGAGTCTTCAGGAAAGAAAGAGAATAAGATTAATAATGTTACTAAGCAAATTTATTCTTTTATTCAGTCTAGAACTGAAGCACATAGGGTTGTGATATCTACATTTAGAATGAACCTTTCATGCTCAGCCAAGTTTTTCTGGAAATCCCTCAAAGTTACATTTAGAAGAATGTTTCCAAGATGATTCTAAGGCCATCAATTGAAAGTTAAGATTAATCATCAATGCTACTGTAATTATTTTTATCCTTAACATATATTAAACTATAACATAGCTATGTGTATATAGCTATGTACTGTGTGTGTGTGGAAAAAGACATAACATATACAGAATTGGTTACTGGCCATGGTTGCAGAATTTCACGAGGCAATGAGACACTTGGAATACTGACAATGAATAAGATGTAGTCACTGTACTTGGTTCTATTCTTCATTTTTTAAAATTCTGTTGTTGTCTTTTTCTCTTACATGTCTGAGCCATCTATTACTTGTTTGCGTTGATTGGTATGCTAGTTATAGAGTATTAATATCAAATATTAGGTTGGATATTTGAACTATTCTCTTTAATTGTGGTTAGAATTGTGTTTATTTTACATTTATGAGGACAATTATTTTGCCTGAATGCATGTATTTCCAGTGTGTATACCTGTTGACTGCTCTGGATAGGCTGTGAGCCATCAGGTAGGTACAGATGGGAACCAAGCCAGGGACTTCTTCACAAGCAAATGGTGGTTTTACAGTTGAAAAGTCTTTTCAGCCCGCTGAGTTATTTTCTTTAAAATGAAAATATTTTGAAACAACAGTGCCTCTTCTTCAGTATTTCATAAGTTCAGATGCTTTGTGATTTGAATTATAAACATCTAAAAATACTTTATAATATCCCTGATGATTTGATTTTTAACTGGCTGATTACTGCAAAATGTTATTCATTAGCCATGTCTTTTTAAATTTCTGTGTTATTTTACAAGTCTAAAATTTGCATTCTCTGCTTTTTAAAATTCTATGATCACTGTTGCTAATATGTATTTGATAAGCTAAAATTTATGTTTCATTTCTTCACAACATTATTTTAGCTATTTAGACAAGTCTTTAAAATTAATCTAAAGTCTTTATCTAGTAATTTCAACATGCACTAATTTTCCAAGAGTTTTCTATTGGTGATGTATTACCCTAAGGTGAGATATGCTTTCTTACTTTCTTGTTTCTTTTGTTGATATTTCAGAATTTGAACAGCATGAAATGACATCTGTGAAGTTCAATTCCCATCTATTTTTAACAATTTATCATTGTTGCTAATTGTGAATAATCTTTACTCTTATTTTTCTTGATATTGCTGAGCTAATTCCCTAAAATTTATTGACTAGGAAAATTCCTGTTTAATTATCATAGTGACAATTATATATATTTCTTTATAAATTCTTCAAAGTAAAGAGTAGTAATGATACATATTTTATAATATAGTTTTTTATATTCTAAGATATTGAAACTTTTGTTGGACATTACAGCCCAGTGACCTCTTTGAGGTCACTTAAGAAAGCCTGGCACCTTGTTTTGTATCCAACCTGTTTGTTTGATCTTCCTTAAATAGAACACTGCAACAAAAATCTTCTATTTCACATTATTAAGCTATTTCACAATTTTCAGTTATTACAACTTAAGATGATGCAAAATTTTAATCTTAAATTATGTATTATCCTATACTCCAGACTCAGAAAACAATGCATATTTATATGTATATGTTTTTTAAGAGTAAACAGGTCAAATGTCACTTTCTATAACATCTATCTACCATAAGTGTTAGAAACAACATATATATCTCAGGATGTTGAGGGTATTTGAAGGAAATATCTTAATCCAATTACTTTACTAAAGATTTCTGTATAATATTCATTATTCTATATTTATGTGATGTTTTCTTTGCTTTTGATAAATACAAAGCAGAGCTATTTATTAGGGATATAGGGATAAACTCAGGCTATAAGGAGAGTTTATATACAACAGTCAAACTACAAGCAAAGGAAAAACAATAAACTGAATACAGATGGAAGAAGATATGGAGAGAAAACAGAAAATTCAAACTTTTAGTTATATTAATCCAAGAGAAAGAACTAAATTTTCTTTCCTCGATGTGACACTAATACAATTTGATGTCCTCGAGGATACTTTGATGTATTTAACTAATGCAGTGTTTTACAGGAAATTTCTATACGTATGAAGAAATGACTATCTTCTAAAAATGGGGGCATCTTTTATTGCTCCACAGCTTTTATCATGTTTACAATCTATGGAAGCTAGAGAAGAGTTTCAGTGGAGGAAACAACAACAAGAAATATGTGACAAATCTCAGACTTCATACTAAGATTTGGGCATTTTTCTGGAGTAAATACAATTTTAAATTCCTTTAAGCTGTTCACTTGTAACCAGAGATCTAAAAATAATACCTGTGGTGATGTTTGTCAGCTGCAATCCTGTTATAAAAAGGACAAAATTCTAATTACCTAATTTGATTTTCTCTCCCTTTGAATTCTATCAATCCACCTTAATGAGATTTTATGTCTTTTTCTCAGGTTATCAATATTTTTACTAACAAAAGGAACCTAATATCATTTGTTCTTTCCTAACATCTAGAATTTCACATTGGATTGTTCTTATTGATTCTCAAACTTACTTACCTATACCACCTAAAAACTAGTCATCAAAATATTATCAAAGTATACCTTCTTTGTATGCTCAAATGTCTATAATTCTCAATATTTTCATGTAATAGTTTGAAGGAAATTACTTAAAATGCAATGATTTGACAGGTCCTTGGCTGAGTGGCAATCACAATTATTACTTTTGATCTAACAGTCTTTGTTGTATCACAAGGACATTCTGCTTATAACTTATATTTTTTGTTGTCAGATTAATATAGTTATACTATCATGAAAAAACAAACAAACCATGTCTAAGCAAAAACCTCAATTAATTACTTATTGTTCTTTGTATTTCATACTGTGTTCCATGCCTTTCAGATCATTTTTCTTCACATAATCTTCTTTATGATTATTTTGTGATGCAGCTATGTATTTGAAAGAAAAATACATATATAATATATCTAATTAATAACTGTATTCTATCCCTGCTCTGGAGATTATTTGTTTGAATGGCATGAATGGAGTGTAAAATTACACGAAAAGTGTGTTGCTAACTGAAACCTGTTATCTCTGTTAGAAATTTCACCTGTGTTTTATGTGGTATGCACACAGACATAAAGAAGGGGAAAGAGTTGTTTTTCTATCTCATTTTCTCATTGAGAACCATTAAGGGAAGTAAAGAATTATATTCTGTATCAAAAAGGATTACATTTATATTCTTTCATTTCTAAAATAGGTTTCTCTCTTTGAAATGGAAACAGTTTCCTAACTTAAAGTAGGTAATTACACACTCCATTAAACAAGTAATTAACAGATTACAATTTGAAAAAAAAAAAAAGAAACTTGAAAATGTGCAATTTGGATTCTGAATGTGAAGAGTGGTGTTATAATTAGCATAATACCTTTGGAAATAGATTAACAAGTACACAATAAAAATGAAAAAAGAGAACAATCTATTTCCTCAGTATAGATCAGGCACTGCAAATAGCTTTTCTTCAGTCAAATTCAAGCATTATTTTAAGAAAGCTTGATCTTAGAATTATTGCTATTTTACTCTAAACTTCAAAATGACCACATTTTGACATATAAAATATCTCCTATCCAAAGAGACCATGACTGTTTGGAGTCAATGCTCTAAATTGTCTTCCAACAATAGTTCCCTCAGGCAAGCTGCCAATGCTAGCAAGCTTAACATGTGTAATTCAAATTGGTTTTCGAAAATTGCAAAAAAAAAAAAGGACAGACGTATTCCATTTTACAGAAGGTTCAAAATGTATGTAAAAGAAATTCAAAAGAGACATACAAATAGTGTCTCTACTATCTTGCATGCCAGGATCGGGAATTTATTCTGAACTGGATAAACTGACCACTCCCCTTGTTAATCTCCTTTTCCAGAAGATAAAATCATCATCACCATTATCATCATCATCATCATATTAATAGTAATAGTGTTAAGTGATTAAAGAAACCATAAACAGCTCTCAACAGTGGTGAAAATAATAAAATAAAATTACAGGGCATAAGTAGACTTACAATAAGATATTTTTATGTATGCAAAATTCTGACCTAAAATTCATATTCAAACCTCTACAGCAAGGAAGAAATAAATGAAGGTATCTTCAGACTAGTTCTTCCAAAGAGCTTACCTCTAGGCTCCTTTTCATCATGCTAGTAGGTCTAGGTGGTGTCAGAATGCCAGTAATTGGGGCTGTTTGCTAAAGTTCAATAATAATCTCCAATATGAAAATTGGCTTGATCAAATAAACAAGAAATACTTAAATTTATATTATGCAAAATATATTCATCAACCATTTTGAAATAATATACATGTTGTTTTTATAACATATTGAAAGTAAACATTGGCAAGCACACAAAATAAGAACCATTTCCTAAATATAATACCAGCAGCATAGACACTGAAAGTAACAATTATTAAATGTGGCCTCCTGAGACTGAGAAGCTTCTGTAAAACAAAAATCAAGGGGAACACTTCTTTTCTGCTGGTGCAATTGTAACTTTTACAGCCACTCTGGAAATCAGTATCGCAGTTTCTCAGAAAAATGGGAATCATCCTTCCTCAGGACCCAACAATACCACTCTGGCATATACCCAAAAAGTGTTCAACCACAACACAAGAACACCTGCTCAACTAAGTTTATAGCAGTATTATTCATAATCGCCAGAACCTGAAAACAATCTAGATGCCCTTCAACCAAAGAATAGATAAAGAAAATGTGACACATTTCCAGAATGGACTATTGCTCAATGGAACAAATATGATACAATAAAACTTGCAGGTAAATGAATGGAACTGAAAAAAATTCATCGTGAGTGAGGTAACCAAGGCCCAGAAAGGCAAACACAGTATGTACTCAGTCTTAAGTGAATAATAAACACATAACAAAGATTGAATAGGCTAGATTCCACAACGTTAGAGAGGAGGACCCTAAGAGGGATACCCCAGGAAGAATGATTGCCCCAGGAAGGAGAAATGGTTAAGTTCTCTTTTATAAATTAGGAGATGGCTGAGAGAAAAGGGGAGAGAGATTGGGAGATGAGAGTTCCAGAAGACCGAGTTGAGGAAGGGATGGACAGATGAACAATTAAAGAGATATTCTAACAGAGTGAGCCTTCATGGGCTTAGGGAGAAACCTGGTGCTAAGGAAATCCGCAGGAACCCTCAAGGAGGTTCCAGCTAAGTCTCCTAGCAATGCTGGGAAGGGTGGCTGAATTAGCCTTCCCTGTCTTCAAATCGGTGACCACCCTAACAGTCATCATAGAACCTACATCCAATGACTGAAGGAAGAAGATGCAGAAACCCACAGCTAAGCACTTGGCTTAACACCTGGAGTTCAGCTGAAGAGAGGGAGGAACAACTAGAGGAGCAAGAGGAAAGTCAGAGCACAATGGAGTTAACTACACAGACAGCTGACCTGAGCTAATGGGAGCTCACTGCCTCTGGACTGACAGCTGGAGATCCTTCCCGGGTCAGAACTAGACCCTCTGAATGTGGGTGACAGGTGCTCTAATCAATCTGTTAGTGGACCTCTTGGCTATAAGATCAGGAAATATCCTGTTTATATGAGCTAGCATTATAGAGTCCACTTTTTATGGTGGGATGCCTTGCCCAGCCTTGATAAAAGGAAGAATGGATGAGTCCTGTTTCAACTTTGATAGGTAAGGTTATACCCCCTTTGAGGAGTGGTTGGAGGATGGGATGGGTGGGAGTTGGGGAATATGGAGGGAAGCAGGAGAAGAAGAGGCAGGGAGAACAGTAAGAGGTATGTAAAACAAATTTTATTAATAATTTACAAATATTAAAACAAAATTTAAAAACAAAACAAAGAACAATTTTTTGCTAGGCCATGTATTTCTAAAAGCTTGGATAATATATAATTACCAATGTGTTTTATATGCCAAATCCAGGATTTATTCATTGAAAAACCACAACTAAGTGCTGTGCTTCTTGCCACCACACTGAATTTTATATTGAAACAGAATTTGCCTTTGCCTTTGGGGTGTAATTTGACTATAGCAGCTTCTTTTCTAAAAGCCAAGAAAACTCCAGCAGTATTGTAATTTTATAGTCATTCTGGATAAAAAGAAAAATTGTTAGATTTCTCTAAAGATTGCTGAGCTTCATTCTTTCTCATTTCAAACAAGTTTTAGCTATCATGTGTAGGTTATTCTTGAGAGGAAAAACATTTAGTATCAACATCAAACACTGGAAACTTTCAGCAAATACTTAACCTCTGAGGCTACTGTTGACTTCAAAGTACAAGCTGAATCTGATTGTTGACAGAGAATAGATACATTTTTTTTCAATGTGGCTATAGCTTATAGTGTGCTATGTGCACAATAGATAGGATTATTTGTGGATAGTCATTGATTATGTAACTCAGCTTCAGACCATCAGTTGACAATCTTAAAACAGAAACCAAGATTTCCAAGAGATGACTAATCTTTTACTTTCTTTTTAAAAAATATTTTAATAGTATGTCAAATAAAAACATAAGCTATACTCAATGTTGTGTAGTTGTACATACTTTCAATCCCTTCAGTCTGGAGATACTGTCTGATAATGCTTGTGAACTGGAAGCTACCCTTGTTTTACAGTGAGCCCCAGGCAATCCAGTTCTGGAAAGTTAAATAGCAAAACAAAACCTAAATCTACCCTGGGCCTCAGCCTTGAAGACTATTCTATTGATTTCACACCAAAAGTAATACCATCTCTTGTCAGTGTTTTCAGGCTGCTAGATAAACTGCCAACAGCCACAATATATGATGTTTTAAAATAGATTTATGCATTACATAGATATTCGAATATCCTATCTGTTCAGTTTCTGAGGAGAACCCTGACTAAGATATCTGACCCAGTGGTCAATTCTGCCTCTGTAAAGTTGGAGACAATTGCCATAAAAATGCAGATGGACTCAATACCATTAATAATTTTTTGGTGAAAGAGTTTTTCCAAAATCATATGGTTCTATTGAATGTATTTCGTAATATCATTATGTATTTGTTATTAGTTGCTCAGTGGATTATTCCACAACTAAAAGAAGTCATTAAGTCAGCTGTGTTGGAAACAACTGTAAATAATAATTCACATATAGCCAAATTCTGAGGTTAAAAATGGGGAAAACACTCAAAAGCTAGTAGGTTGGCCATGAGTGAAATATGCTGAGAAAAGAAGGAAATCCTATCAAAAATAATTTTCCAGGCAATGTAAATATATGTTAAAACACCTTGGAAATAATAAAATCTTGAACATAACAGCATACAAATGAATATGTCTAAAATTTTAGTAGATGCAGAAGGTGTGGTTAAAATAGGAAAGGTAGCCTGGAGTAGATGCTGAACTAATTCACCTTGGGACCTCTTGCCTTTTCTGGGGAGGGGATGGGGAGAAAAGAGAATGACTGGGAGGGGTCGGTAGGGTGAAAGGAGTTTGAACTAGAGGATTCATAGCTATAAAATGAGACTTTATTTTATAAAAATAAAATTTAAAAAAATGTGAAAGGCAGACAGTAAAACATGGTTAAAATATCTGAGCTGTATTTTTTCTCATATACAGTTTTATTTCCAAAAAAATAGGAGTTAGCTCTCTTTAAGGGCACTGTTGTCCTTATGAAATATGGTCAGGTAGACAGGTAATATATGGTACATAGTAATTATTTACTGCACCTTTCTTTTTTACTTCTGTATCACTTCAGTCAAACACTACCACTATCATATATTAAGTACATTATTGTGAATGGTAGCTCACAGAATTTTTCACATTGTTCTTTTCAAATGTAAAAATTAATACTTATCTTTTCATCTTACTAGGAGTTTGTTGAATGCTTTCAGTTTTAATGTTCAGGTTGAGGTGATATTATTAGCATTCTTTTCTCTCTATCAATCACATTAAAATTATATTCAAGTTGCTAACATTAATAAAAACCAGTTTTAGAAATAATTATTGAAATACTGCTTTATTTGAATATCAGTATAGGAATTGGAAAAACTGCAACTAAAAAAGTTCAGGTTAAAATCTTTGTGGTGTGATTTCACTGTGTGAGAATGAACCATTTTAGTTATGTGATTCATAAGACTCCATCCTTTTTACTAATATTCCCAAACTTTATGCATTTATATTATGAATAATATTCATAAATGCAAATTTCACTTAAAAAACTTGAATGACCATAATCTTTAGTTCTTACGATTAATACTCAGAACCTATTAGACAGTTTTTTTTTGGTTTTCTGTTATTTTTCCTTCTTCTTTATTTATTTTGTATTTATCAAGAAAAACAGTAAAATGAATTTAAAATGCTGATAAGTTAACAATAACTATAAAGAAGATAAAAATCATAAGCATGACTTATCAAGGGTGATAATGCAAATACGATTGCTACACATACATTTACTTTGTGTTCAGCTTTCTCTCTGAATTTTTTTTTCCATTCCTGTATATCCTTATTCAAGGTCCCTTCCCCCTCCAGCCACATCAGGTCATTTTTTCTTCTCCAAACTCCCCATCCCCTCCCTGGGCAGGCAGCAGACAGTCCTATGGCCCCTCTGACCCAATAATGCTTAGCTCAGTCTCCACTCCTGGCAAATCCAGTTTTGTCCCCCCTCCCTCAAGAGTGAGTCAGGTGTTCCTATAGTTGGAGTGGGATCCAAAGGGTCAGTCCAGGGTGTTTCTGATCCCAAGCTGTTCAGTGGTTGTGCTTTGCAGCTTGGGCATGCTTGGCTTTTATTCTTGTTTGTGTGTTTAGAGACCACTAACGAGTTAGTACATCCCCTGCTTATCTTTCTGAGTTTGTGATACCTCGCTCAGGAGGATGTTCTCCAAATCCATCCATTTGCCTGCAAATTATAGGATATCATTTTTTCTTACTGCTGAGTAGTATTCCATTGTGTAGATGTACCACAGTTTGTTAATCCATTCTTCAGTTGAGGGACATCTAGGTTGTTTCCAGGTTCTTGCTATTACAAATAATGCTGCTATGAACATAGTTGAGCTAATACCTTTGGAGTATGAATGTGCCTCTTTAGGGTATATACCCAGAAGGCGAATATGACTAGTCCTACAGATATTTCTTTCATCTTTCAAGCAGTGGTAATAAGTTTTTTTCCTTTTTTAAAAATTTTATATGTATAGGTGTTCTGTTTGTATGTATGTATGTGTGTATGTGCACTATGTATTCAGTGATTCAGTGCATAGAGAGGCCCAAGAGGATGACATATTCCTAGAAACTAGAGTTAAAGATTGATGCAAACTAATATGGATTCTGGGAGTCAAACCTGTGTCCTCCAGAAGATAACTAAGTGGTATTCATCTCTGAACCTACTCTTTAGTCTTATCCTTTTTTCCATATACATTTTTTTAGTTTAAATTGTTTTCATGGGTAGGACTTTGCTCCCAAGAGAAGGAGCTGATTAATACAGCTTTGATATTTCTGTTGATGTACCAAGTATTGCCTTCTATGTTAGGAAGTGTCTATAATCCCAAGTGTCACTCTTATTGCTAGAGGCTGTCCTGTCCTTCGGTGCAACATGAGACAGAAGGCTGACTGATGAAATTTTCTCAGCAAACAAATCTCACAAGAGTCAGTTGTCTTCATTTCAAATCCTTGGAGCATTATTTTCCAGAACTGAGAATGTTACTAAAAATCTAATACAATTTTCTTACAATTTGTAATTAAGTTCTTCTTGCCTTTTCAATAAGTGAGCAACCATTTCTTCCAAATAGAATACGTGTATTATAAAGTTTAAACAAATTATTATACATATATTTAACAACAAGTGAAACAGACACATAAAGGTAACTATAACACTGAGGCTTAACTATAATCTTCGCCCATGCTTCTCTCCCAACTCCCTCCCAAATTCAGGCCCTCTTCCAATCATTGCCATTATATTTGTGATAAACAAATCAATGTGTATATACAACATGCTGAGTTCTTCTAGTGCTGGTAAACTTCAATATTCTTAGGACTGACTACTGCATTTGACCACCAATTCCCAATTCACAAGTTCCCCTGAAAAAGACTAATTCTACCCTTCTCAAAAATACATAAATAAATAAATAAAGCATTTGCTACTATCTTTTCAGGAATAAAGTTACTTGAGATTTCCCCCATCTGTTGGCATGTCGATGGGTATTGTAATTTATCATGTCTTGTTTAGTCAGCCATGTTGTCAAGATCTCCTAAATGTAGAGCATCTGTCACTAAAAAAAAAAAAAAAAAAAAAAAAAAAAAAAAAAAAAAAAAAAAAAAAAAAAAAAAAAAAAAAAAAAAAAAAAAACCAGTCTCACAGCTGACTTTCTGGTCCTCTGGTTTAACTATCTTTATGCTCATTGTTCCTGTGTATATTCCCTGACCTTGGGTACAGGAGCTATGTTGTAGATATATTGGTTAAGTCTGGGCATGCCATTGACAGTCATTTACTACATTTTTCACTAGCTGTGGTTTTCTGCATAGTCTCTTACTGCTGGAAAAAGAAGTGTATTTCATGAGAGTGTGATATACATCTACCTGTGCACATAAGCTTAAATATTTAGAATACAAGTTGTATTGATTTAAGAAATTTGCAGTAGTACTTGCCATTTGACAATTTTCTTCTCAAAAAAATTGAGAACTGGTTACCCCAGCTGCAGGACAGCAGAGAGACTCCTATGAGCTTACCTTCCCAACGACACTACCACATCAGTTTCTGTAATCTACAAGTTCCCCTTTATCCACAAAACCCACCTATCACCCTGTGACTCTGCCAGCTCCAATTGTACCAAGAGAGCCAACACCTAGTAATTAAAGGAAGCCAATGCAAAGATCCACAGGCAAGCACCAAGCTGGCTAACCTCAGGGAGTCCTGTCAAGGAGAGGAAAGAAAGATTATATGAGCAAGGGGAGGAGGTCTAGATCAAGATGAGGAACTCTACAGAGACAACTGAAAGAAGTTAGTAGGAACTCACAAATTCAGACCCACAGCTGTGGAGCCTGAAATGGACTGGACTAGGCCCTCTGAATACAGGAGAGAGTTGTGCAGTTTTGTAATGAGATTATGTGTTACATTTTAGATAATTGTTCCACCTATGGGTTTAATACAAAGCTGACTGACTGAAGGCAGACAGGAAGTGTGGGCAGAGCTGCCAGACTGGGAAAATCTCAGAGCAGAGCAGACACACCAGACAGATGCCACAGAGTCGCAGAAGCTGCCAGGAGACACAGAGGAAATACTGCTGAGAACAGGTACTGAGTTGCATGGTTTAACAGGATTAAAAAGATGGGTTAGTTTAAGACTAAAAAGCTAGTAAGTTTTATGCCTGGGCCCTAGGCAGATCAGTGTATAAATAACACAAGCATCTTTGCTATTATTTGGGCCTAAGAGACAGTGGGACTATATGTGTTTCTGTGGGACTGTGGGTCTGAACCTTGATCCTAGGCACAAAAGGCCAGACAGAAACCTCAGTTTAAGGGGTGGGCACCTGGCAGTGTAATCAGGAGCTATCTCTGATGCTGAGCTAGGTTTTTTTTTTTTTTTTTTTTTTTTTTTTTTTTTTTTTTTTTTTTTTTTTTTTTTTTTTTTTTTTTTTTTTTTTTTTTTTTTTTGAGCCACCTATGATGGGACACCTGGAACCTGCTTAATGCAAGGGGAAAGGGGCTTGCAGCAGCCTCAGATGAATATATTAGGCTTTAGGACATCTCACTGGAGGCCTTACCCTTTAGGAGGAGGGGATGGGGTTGGTGGGGGAAGGCTTGAGGGGGAGCTGGAGGAAGGATGAGAGGAGGATCTATGGTTAGGATATAAAATGAATAAAACAATTTCTTAAAGACAAAAATCACACATATCTTTCTTCAGTCACTGAGTGTCAATGCTTGATGTGGATTTCTTTATGCTATGAATATACTGTTAATAAAGAGGCTGTTTTGGCCTATGGCAAGCCATCTTAGAGGCAAGTGGGAAATTTAAGCATAGATAAGTGGAAGGAAGGCATAGTCAGAGGGAGACACTGCAAGCTGTCACCGAAGGAAGCAAGATGTAAAACATGATGGTAAACCACGAGCCATGTGCCAATATACAGATTAATGAAAATGGACGGAGTTAGGTTGTAAGAGCTAGTTGGTAATAAGACTGAGCCATAGCCAAACAGTGAGTAATCATTATAAACCTTTGTGCTTATTTGGGGCCAAGCAACAGCAGGACTTCAGGGCTAGGTGGGGCCAGAAACTTCAGACTACACATACTATCATTTCTTCCTATATGTTTTAGGTCTTTTAAGTGAGTAAAAAGAGGTCCACTCTAAAAGGAGCTAGATCTCTAGTGATTCTCTTCACTTTATTTTAAACTCAAAAATAATATGTTCACATAGAACTACGAATATTTTTTTCTATCTGAATCTTCTAAGCATAAATATTTAAAATATTTCAATCTGCATTTTATCTAGATATATGGTTTATGTGAGAAATTTTATCCTCCTCATGAAACATCTTCTCAATTGCATTTGCAATGAGAGAAAAGAAAGAAGAAAGATGGAGAGGAGAGAGAAGATGGTAACAACAAAAATGAATATGATGTTTATTTAATTTTAGTTTGCTATGTGAGTAATTAAGCAAATTGAAGTCTTCCTTAACACCATGTATGCATATTTACATGATGAAATAAAATTGTAATTATTTAACAGTTGGAAGAAAAAATATGAGAGCCTCATATTGTGTATTCATGGTGTCTGTACGCAATGATTTGATTAAATTAACCAAATACTTACAGTAAATTGAGTCTTATTAAGCAGGTATAGAGTATCTTTTTCTAATTAATAATATCTTTTTGTAATTACTTATTAAATACCATATAACTGATTTACTTATTTATTGTTTTGTTGTGTTATAAGTCTCTGTTGTATATAAATGTGTAGGATATGAGGATGTTAAATGTGAATAACATCTGTATTATGTAAAATGTATGCAAATCCACAGATTTTGATATATGAATAACACTCTAAAAGAAATTCTATAAATACTGAGGAGTGACTGTATTTGGGAATTGGAAAACTGTCTTACTGGTTTTCTGTAGTAAGAGTTAATATGAAACATTCATTATTAACCCAGTAAGTTTTAGTTGCAAAGCTTTGTTTCAATAGCAAAATTTAATTTCAAGAAACCATTCAACATGATTTCTGAATTGTATGACTCTGAATATTTAATGACATCTACAATTATAGGAACCAATCATATTACTTTTTAATATATAATGATGTCCAGTTTAGTAACAGGTCTTTAACTTTTGATAGTCTTTAAAAACATCTTGTTAATGTTCAAAATGTTTCCAAAGTGTTCATATAATAATTGTCATTAATTACTATGCCTTTCTGAGACATGAAATAATCTGACATATTGAAATAGAAAATTGGCAGCTTATATTTTTCTATCTCACATGTGAAAACTTATACAGTAGATATGATTATGATACATTATATATCTATTCTGCCAATATCTTTGATAAATACTTCAAAATGTAAAGGCAGTCTCTAATGATTCATAGAATCTAATATCTTAAAGGTTTTAACCATGAAAATAATGTAGAAATTTGATTCAAATAGAATAATGGAATTGGTTGATAAAAATAAAATGGATTACAGTTTAAAATATTGTTTGTTGCAATTTCTCATTTTTATGCAAATATCAGGACACATTTTAAGGGCTCAGTAGCCTTTTTTTTTTTTTTTGCTAAAATTGATATCTTTATGCTGTGTATGTGTGAGTGTGTGTACCTGTGTGAGAGAGTGTATCTATGTGTGTGTGAGTGTGTGTGTGTGTGTGTGTTTGTGCTTTTTGAGTTTTTCTGTATGGCTGGAGTGATATGAGCTGAAAGGTAGGGGCATTACTTCCTGTGATAGTTTGTATGTGGAACAAATCTTTATTTATTTATTTTTTTGCACTAACTGTGACTTCAGTGTCCTTTGTGATTATCCCAATAAATCACTTTCAGAGGATGTCATGAACTTATTAGTAAGATTTTAAATCTTTCCTCTAGCTGTATTGCTTGGCAAAGCTGGCAGAACAAAAGGTCTCCATCGGCTCAGGGTTCAATTTTCATGTAACACACACCAAAAGTAAGATCCCAACATGAGAGGACTAACTGCCATTTAATAGAATAAACTGTATTATAGTTGAAAATATTTTCCAGTTAATGTTCTTTATTAATTTGTAATTCTGAAATAAGGTGTTGTATGTAGCAGAAGTATCTTATGAATTGATTGCTAGCATTATTCCTGTTTATTGTTTAATAACTGTTAGCAACAACATTGGTAAGCTTATTTTTAATTACTCCAAAAACCATAATCTTTGCAAGTAAGATCTTTATTAGAGTGCAAACAATTTTTTGAAAGGTTCTCACATGTTTCTATGTTTTTCTCCCCCCTGAAAATTTCACAGCAGTACTTAACACAAAATTAACATTTATCATTGTGTGTGATTAGATTCTGAAAACATCTCAAAAATAAAATCTTTAAATAAGTTTATTGTTCATAGTTTTGAGACTATTAATTTCAAACGTTTTTATAATATTTTCAGTATTTGCTTTACCACTACATTAAAAATGCTAACAAACACTAAAGACTATTAATCAATATATTTACCACAAAACATACATAGCAGACATTTTAATAATTATGCGCTATAATATTAATAGCAGTAGTAATATCTCATATTCAGTATGTACACTGTGCCTGATAATATTCTGAATACCTAATTATTGCATTTATGAACATTCCTGTTATACTTAAATAAAATTTAACTTTCATGGGCTAATATTCCATTTTCTGAACCAATGGTCTAAAGAAAATTCAAAAGACAGCAAAAATTGCCCTGTGGATTTTTAAAATGTATGTTCACATTTATATATTTATATATTATATATATTTGCATACATATTTGTTACATATGAACACATACCCTTGTTGCCTTGCTCTGAATATTTATGTCTTCCCCATTGTGTATATTAAGACTTAATACTCTTTATGATAGTAATTTGAAAAGGAGAGATTTAGCCAATGATTTTATTATGGTGCTTGAACCTTTGTGAATGGGATTAGTACCCTCAAATGGTGGGTTGGAAAGGAGGCCATGTACCTCTGATGTTACATTTGATGCACTGAGATGACATGACAATGTCCTCTATAGGCACGAAGATGGCCCTCACCACACATTGACCAGTATCACCACCAATCTGAAGCTTGCAGCCTCCAGAACCATGTGAGAAAAATTCCTATTGCTTGTTAGAAACTAAATGTATGATGTTCTATTATAGATGCTTCCTATAAACAGAGTGTATGTATCTTTGTGTCTCAAAATCCAGTGAGATAAGATACATATCAGTTTAGGATATGAAAATCCATGCTTCAATTTTCCTTTCCCCTATCTTCTATGATAACATAGTAAATGGTCTAACTCTCATCTTTTAAGGTCCCGTCATAAAAGGGCCATGATACTATTTACTTTCCCTGAAACCTAAAGCACAAAAATTTACTACATCATATGCTGTTTTTTCTAATGTAAATTCAAGTTAATATTAAAATAAAGTAAGTAAGTATTGAATATCAGCCATACTTAAATTTTATAAAATGTATAAGCCATCTGGACACTATTTTTGATCATTTTAAGTGTCTTGCTTAATTTCAATATATTAATTTCATTCATTTTATTCCTATCATCTAATTTGGTTGTGTGTTCATGTATTGCTAATGCTGGTGTTGTTCTTTCAAGAATGAAGAATGAGGATGAGATTAAGAGGTGGAGAGAGGCTAAGAAAGAGAAAGTATGAAAAACCCTTTACATATATTTCAGGGAGAGTGCTTTAAAATGAGTACATAAGGAAGAATCTACAGCTATTGCAGCTGTTAGCCCTAGAACTGATGATGACTGTACATAAAGATTGCAGCAAATGAAGATTTGATTGTCTGACTTTCTCAAATGACATAAAGAAGCTTGCATGTTCTGGGCACTGTTCCCAGAAGTACTGCCTCCTCTCCCAAATCCACAGACGCTTTTCTGGGAACAAGGTGGCAGCCCAGATGAGCTGACAGTGTGCGGCCATTCCTGGAAGCACAGTCTTCTGCAGACAAGACTTCCAAGAAAAAAAAAAAGTCAAATTTAATTCTGTTCTATTTCTCACATTTGGTATATTTTTAAACCCACAGATTAATAGTAAGCAGAAGGGAAATGCTTGCTTGTGGTTTTCGATCAACTCAGTTTATTAAAAAAATGAAGCTAGAGATGCTGCAGTTGGGATAACTGAGGAAGTATACGACTAAATATTGTAAACAATCACTTACCAACTACCAGTAGGTTCTTTTTCATTGCACCTGCAGGTGAATACTACCATTCAAAATGTTTGCTTTTGAAATAAGATTGTTACTGACTTACAGTGCAGCTTAAACTTCTTTATTATCATGACGATTTGTATGTTGTGATGATTTTATCTGTGTGCACTTATCAAACTCTTCCTTGGGCAGGACTTCTGGATTAAATAGTTTACTGAAGGTGAGTCACACACCTGGCCCAAACAGAGCTACTCTGGATACAAGAGGAAATTTACTTTTGGTAATTTCTGAAATTTCAAATATATTGACAAATCTACGATGTATAGAGAATGTACAGAGGCATTAGTATCTTTATTTTAAATAAAAATAGTCTCAAGCAAGTTATGCATAATCCATAAATTATCGGCTTCCAAGCTTTAAGTCTGCACTATAACTCAGTGCTACATACAATAAGTATGATAAAACACATTACATATTTCTATTGATTTTTACTTTATATTTGTATAAAATTAAACTATGCATATCCACTTGCTATGAATAGGGCATTTGTACTATTTTAAAGAAAAGGTAAAGAAAAAAACTTTGATTTTTACCTAGAAATACATTCAATGAATAAATATTCAATCAGCCAACATACAATAATAAAGAATTGGAATTTATAATTCATAAAGTTTTTATTTTTAAATGCTTATGAAGACTACATCTTATTTTGTAATAGAAAATAAATCAAGTGCCCTCTGATATTCCTATCAGAGGGATCATTTTATACTGCAAAGCCTACAATGTACTACTTCATGATTCAGTGGGTTCTTAAGGCCTTGGTGTAACATTCTGTTTATATATCATTATCCTAACATTGTTTCAGACAGATAAAAGGAAGGTGTCACTCTATTTGTCCACAAGAATATGGTTTCTGGCAGAAAACTGGATATATACATATATCTTAATGTATCTTTCTCTCTCTTTCTCTCTACATATATATATATGTATATATATATGTATTGACTCTTAATATGAAATGCACTAAAAATTGGAATTTAGACATTAGATCAAATTCATTTTTAGCAAGTAAAAGAAAATGGGTCTGAACATTAATCTCAACTTTAAAATCCACATAGAATATTGTTTTCTTTTCATTACTAATTTTGTCATTCAATGATTCATTCAAAATCATTGGATACATTTATATGCTGAGTGTATGACCCTACATGTCTCTTCTATATGTCACCCAGTTCTGCTACTGAATATTTATTGAAGATCACATTACAAGTTCATTTCTGTAGTGGGAAGGCTGACAACCTCTCACCTCAGAGCTCCCCCAGAGGCCAGCAACAGACTCCAGCCTTTAGCCCTACGCTTTAGGAATAATATGCTTTGTTTTGTACATGTATGACTTTGTCCACTTATAAACCCAATAAACTGAGAGTGGAAAAAAATAAACATTAAAAAAAAAAAGTTCATGAGATAATACAACTCACCAAATTAATCATCTTTTTCTATATTTTTCTCAATACTGAATATAGGTCAGTAATTTTGTAAGAATACTTTATTTTTTATTTCAATATTTATTTTGGAATTAAGCAGCATCAACAGTACATTTATTGAAAGGTGATACAATCTGAGACATTCTAAGTTGAGTTATTTCATTTGTCAGGAGTAAAAACTGTAAAGACACAAAATGGTACTGACTTCATTATGCATATCTAAGAAAATAGCTGGTTCTTTGTGGGTAGAAATGGTTTGAAACAAAGATAACACACATTAGAAATGATCCTGCCACTTCAAATACTTTACTTGACAAATGTGTTTGTGTATTGCTTAAACAGTATGTTAAGGCTTGAGGGAGCACCAATTCAATCTACTGCTCTGTCTTGCTAAAGAATTTTATTGTGTGGAATTTCCAGTAAAAAAAGAAATAACTCCCTTCTTTCTTATCATGATTATATTTGTCAGGACCATTGTTCTATGTATTTACTGGGAGCTGTCACTCAGATACAAAGATCTATATAGCTTCCAAAAATTGATTTCTTGGTAAAGACTCTCCTACTGCCCCAACCAAAAAAAAAATCTATAAAATGTCATTAGATGTTATCAATGTTTTATCTGTGCTGTTTTGTACAGGTCTAAAACATTGATCATTGTTTCTTGTATTTTTGTTTTGTTTTAGAACAGTGATACAAGGCCCTGTTGAGTGAAAATCTTCTGAATATCCTTAAATATTTAAAGATCTACTCAACCCAGAGATAGTACACCAATGATAGAAGCAAATATTTGATTCTTCCAAAGGCAGTTTGATGAACTAATGAGTTTAATTGGGGTACACTATGGTTATTTTATAAGTTCCTATATCACTGAAGAATCTTCTCTTTCTCACTCTCTATTTATATAGGTAGGTAGATAGGTAGATAGACAGATAGATAGATAGATAGATAGATAGATAGATAGATAGATAGATAGATATAGATGATACAGATATAACTAGGTACAGTTTAGAAACCATTAACTACCAGTAGATCTTACATAACTCCTATGAAAGGTGAGACTTACTAAGACCTTCTTTACTCTAAGGATGAAAGTGTCCTACTGGCAAACAAAAACAAAAACAAACAAACAAAAAAAGTAGTATGGTGCTAGTTCAAATGAGCAATGGCTAAGTTTTACTATAAATAGCATTCTCAACACTATTTTGCACTCCCTCTTAGGTGATAGTTTCTGAAAAGAAGTGGTATAGATATGCTATTTGGTACTGATCTCTCAGTGGTCAGGTATTTTCAGAAGTTTAACAGTCAAGAAGCTTCCTTTATAAAATATAAACATAACAATAATTGATAGACATGAAGGTAATTTTTTGAGGGAAATTTGAAGGTCACATCATGTCCATTTAGTACAAGTTTTTTCACACTTGAGCTTAAGACCTCCTCAGCCTTCTGCTTTTGAATGGTCTTACACTACCAGGTGTGAATTCCTTTTTGTGGAATCAGCCTTAAATCTAATCAGCAAACAGTTATTTGAAACCCATCACAGTCAAGCCATTATAAGTTCAGCAGGTATATGAGAGCTAGCAGGCTGGTTATGTAGTTTCCAGTAATCACAGATGGATAATACTGGTAGTTTGATAGCAGAATGGAAGCTTTCAGTTAAAGTCCAGATTTATAATCTAAGTATTTAGTGTAGGCATACTTTTTGTCCAGTGTGATCCAGTGGCCATTCAGTCTCAAATAAACACAATAAGTCTTATATTAATTATAAATATTAGGCCAGGAGCTTAGGTTTACTACTAACTAGTCTTAAACTTGACTTAACCAATAATATTTATCTCTGTTTAGCAAAGTGGCTTGATACCTTTTATTAGTAAGGCACTCTCATCTTCCTTTCTCTGCATCTCACTGAGGACCCCTGATTCCATTCTTCCTCTTCCCAGAATCCTTCTAGTCTGATTGTTCCAACTATATTTCTTAGCTGGCTACTGGCCAATCAGCATTTTATTAAACCAATTCAAGTGACAAGTCTTTACAGTTTACAAGAGCATTATCCCCTACCAATATGATATTTTAAAAACAGGATCTTCTAATCTAGTTTTGGTGAACCTCAAAACAGGTGTGCCCATAGCCTGCATTGCTTCAGGCCCCATGGACCACCCCAAAAAAATCTCATTGGAACATAAACCAACTGTAGCATTGATATTTTATTTAATTTCCATCTATATAGCTTTTGGAAGCATCCTTTTACATACACATCAAGTACTTTGATTAAAACTAATTAGCTACTATCTTACTATTTACAAGTGAAGGCTGTTAGAAGTTTTCTCAAGCTTTGTTGTGTTTCTTATAAAAGGACATCAAGTTGCTGAAGAATGCCATAGGTATGTCTGCCCTTGAACCCAGTGTGAACAGATTTCCCACCATCACCCCTAAACACATGCTTATATATCATCCAGATGTTCTTGTTGATCTGTAAAGTGTCTAAGAATTTAACAATTTAGCATCTGTAAAAGGAAAACATTTTGCAAATGTTGCATAGGATGACAAAAGAGCCACTCCTGCTTAATTCCATGCCATCTCATATCAGGATGCAGCAGCTAAGGGTACTGTAAAGTAAAATATCTCTTTTCAGAGGAACAGAAAAGGGATCTGCCTGCTTGTGGAACTCTCCCACTCCCTGGATTCTAGATTCTGTTCCAAAGACCAATTTTACTCTCCCCCAGTTCTGGCCAATTGCTTGCCCCATTCCTAGGATTCTGCTTCATTTCTGGCATACAGCTGCTTAGCTGAAGGCCACATCAGTCAGAAGAACAGGTGAGTGGCCCTCCTGACTGTGGAACTGCCCCATTCCTAGATTTGGTTTCCAAAGATCTATTCCACTACTACCCCATACCATCCATCACCATTTACTCCACTGTATCAACCCCCTTCCCTCTGCTTAATCTTGGGACAAGTTCCATTTTTCAGGAGCAGGCCACAGCAGTCAGAAGAACAGATTAGTGGCCTAACTGTTAATGGAAGTCCCCTATGCTGTAGGTTCTACGTTCAGTTTCCAAAGACCCATTTTACTACCTGACCCACTCCTGCTTCAAAACTCACCCTGATGACATGCACCTGACACCAATTTAGGTAGACTTCCATTGCCCAGGTTCAGGCCTTACCTGTCAGAAGTGGTGCATGCCACAACAATTTGAAGAACAGATGCAGGCCATGCAAGCTAAAAAACAGGCGAACATGGGCAGTGACTACCTGTTGGACCAAAGGCCACAACTGCTCCAGGAACCAAAGAAAGTTTGTCCACCAATGCACGTCTTCCACTAACTCAGTGTCCACAATCTCCACTCCTCTTCACATCACTATATCCAAACCTCAAACTGATGGAGACAAAGGTCAAGTTAGTCCCCAGATGTTCAGCTGCAAACCTTCACAGAGACTCCTCATAGATTAAGTAGAAATGCAGAAAAAAAGACCAGAAGACCAAAAAGGAAGCATAAACTAAGGTTAAAAAAAAAAACACTCATCAAACAAAGGCAAATTTAGGAATGAGCATCTAGACCTATACTTATTCCAAACCTACATGCCTAAATGCCAGTGTAAAAGTTGACACAATCAACAACAGATAGAGCAATATGGTCCCACCAGAGCCCAGCTGTACTAAAAAAATTAGGACCTAAGCATTCTAATGCAGCTGAAGCACAAGAAAACAACCTAATAACCAATTTTATGATGATGACTCAGGTTCTTAAAGAGGAAATGAACAAAGCCTCTAAAGGAATTAAGAAAAACACAAATAAAATTTGAGCAAACTAATAAATCCCTTAAAGAATGCCAATAAAACAAAGATGTGGTGGTTTCAAAAAATAGTTTCCAAGGGAATGACACTATTAGGAGTTGTGATCTTGATGGAATATATGTGATCTTGTTGGAGGAAATATGTCACTGTGGAGGCAGGCCTAGAGTCTTACATATGCTAAAACTATGCAAAGTGAGACAGATCACTTCCTGTTGTATGCTTATCAAAATGTGGAACTCAGTTCTTGCACCAGGCCTGGCCTGGATGGCACATGTTTCATCATGACGATAATGGACTAAAACACTGAAAATTTAAACCACCTTCACTTTCTTAGGGTTTTTATTGCTATGAAAAGACACCATAACCACAACAATTCTTATAAAAGAAAACATTTAATTGTGGCAGCTTTTTTACAGCTCAGAGATTCAGTTCATTATCATCATGGTGGGGAGCATAATGATATTAATGCAGACATGGTGCTGGTAAAGTAGCTGAGAGTCCTACATCTTGCAGGCAACAAGGAATGACCTAACATCATACTGAGGGAAACTTGAGCAAAAGAAACATTGAATCCCCCCTCTACAGTGGCACAGTTCCTCCAGCAAGGCTTCACCAATTTTATGTCTGCTAATGGTGTCATTCTCTATGAGGTTTTAGGGGCCAATTACATTCAAACTACCACATTCTGCTCTTTGTCCCCCATGAGCTTTTAACAATGTTTTGAAGCCCAAAGTTAAAAGTCTCTTCTAAGATTCATGGAAAAGGTAATGGAATCAAACTCGAACCTTAGAAGGTTGACTACAGGAGTGAAAACAGAGGTAATATCCCATCAAAAAACCCAAAGAAGAGAAACATTCATCTTACATACAAATAAACACACACAGACACACACACACATACATACACAATACCACCATCACCACCAAAATAATCAAAATTAATAATAATTGATGATTAATATCTTTCAATATGAGTGGATTCAATACCCCAATAAAAAGACACAGGCTAACAAAATAGATATAAAAACAGGAACCATTCTTGTGCTGCATATGAGAAATATGTCTTAACTTTGAAGACATATATAACCTCAGCATAAAGGGTTGGAAAAAAATTTCAAGCAAATGGACCCAAGAAGCAAGCTGGTATGACTATTAAAATATCTAAAAAATATCAAATTCAAACCAAAATTACCCAAAAAATGGAGAAGACTATTTCTTATTAATTAAAAGAATAATCTATCAAGATGAAATTTCAGTTCTTAACATCTATGTCCCAAATGCAAGATCACACCCTTTTGTAACAGAAACATTAGTAAAACATAGAATCTCACAAATCAATATTTAGAGCTATCAATACTTCAATCTTACCAATGGATAGTTCATCCAGAAAAAAAAAGAAAGATAATTTACTTAAAAAATGTTAAGAATCAAATGGACCTCGCCAATATTTATAGAACATTTCACCCAATTATAAAAGAATATAAGTTCTTCACATCACCTCATGGAACCGTTTCTAAAATTAATCACAAACTCAGTCACAAAGTAAAACTGAATATAAGAAATAAGAAATATATATAAGAAAACTGAAATAACCTCCTTTATCCCATTAACCCACCATTAATTAAAGCTGGATCACAACAACAACATAAACTACAGAGAGCTCACAAACTCAAAGAGCTAACACCAATACTCCTCAAATTATTTATTCCATAAATTAAAAACAGATAGCATATTACCAATTTTATTTTATAAGGCCACAGTCACCATGAAACCATACAAAATTTTTTAAACAAAGTAAGAGAATTACAGACCAGTTTTGCTCATGAAAGTTCTCCTTATTTGAGTAAATCATCTACAACGTTTGAGGACTTAAAAGTTCATTGGAAGAGAGATTATTACTAATAAAAAATACTATCTTCCTAGGACACTTTTTTAAACACTAGAAAATAAAAGAAATTCCAAATCTAACTTTGCTTGCTTCAGATGCTGTTGAAGTCTTTCTCTGGACAGAGCATCAAATGCTCACAGTGAAAATGAAGATATCACTATAGAAACCTGAAGAAGGCAAAGGAGTAGCAATAGCATACTTCACATCCGGGATATGCAGTGTGAGATTGCAAGACAGATATTATGAGACACATGAGAGGTGTCCTCAAATCTTTGGCATAATCACAGTAAGACTTTAAATTTACAGCCATAGATCAAGAAATAGAGATAAATATTATCCAACTTAGTTAGTTTTCAATGGGTTTTTTAAATTTTTTGTTTATTTTTTTATGAATAAACTCATATTTTTTATCCCTGTATATGCTTCAACAAGCTCCTTTTCCTCTCCTACCCCTTCCAGTCAAGCTCTCTTCTCCACATCACTTTATCTCCTCCCCAACAAGGGCATGTTTTGCTTTTGATTTTTTGTTTAGAGTCCACTAATGAGTAAGTACATCCCCTGCTTATTATTTTGGGATTGAGATACCTCGCTATGGAGGATATTCTCCAAAATCCATCCATTTGCCTGTAAATTTTAGGATATAATTTTTTCCTACTGATGAGTAGTACTCCATTGTGTAGACATATCCACTGTTTGTTAATCTACTTCTCAGTTGAGGGGCATCTAGGTTGCTTCCAGGTTCTTGCTATTATGAATAATTCGGCTATGAACTATGGCTGAAGGACACTTGAAAAAGTGCTCAACTTCTTTGACCATCAGAGAAATGCAAATCAAAACAACTTTGAGAAACCACCTTACACCTGTCTAAATGGCTCAGATTTAAAAACACAGATGATAGCCTATGCTGGAGAGGATGCCAAGCAAGCAGAATACTCCTCCATTTTTGGTGGGAGTGTAAACTTGTTGAGCCACTCTGGAATGCTGTATGGTGGTTTCTCAGAAAACTGGGAATCAATCTCCCCAGGGATCCAGTAATACCACTTTTAGGCATATTCTCTAAAGATATATAGTTGCACCCCAAACGCATTAGCTCAACTATATTTATAGCTGCATTATTCGTAAGAGCAAGAACCTGGAAACAACCTAGATGCCACTCAACTGTGGAATGGATTAATAAACTGATACATTTACATAATGGAGTACTACTCAGCAGTAAGAAAAAATGATATCCTAACATTTGCAGGTAAATGGATGGATTTCGAGAATATCCTCCTAAGCAAGGTATCTCAAACCCAGAAAAATAAGCAGGGGATATTCTCACTCATTAGTGGACTTTAAACAAAAAGCAAAGCATGTCCAAGCTGCAAACTACAACCACTGAACAGCATGGGTTCTGAAACACCTTGGACTGGCACCTTGGGGCCCATTCCATCCAGAGGTACACCTGACCCAGTCTTGATGTTGGGGTGAGGAAAGCAGATTTTCCAGTAGTGGATGCTTAACTAAGCCACCTTGTTCCTTAGGACCTCCTGCCCTTGCTGGGGAAGAGATAAAGTAATGGGGAGAAGAGAGAGTGACTGGGAGGTGCAGGAGGGGGAAGGGAGTTTGAACAAGGGGATACATGGATACAAAATACGACTTTATTCATAATAAAAAAGTCAACAAAAAAGAGGGAGATAGATGTCATTGTACACAAGAACTCAAGGGTAGAACATAGCTAAATGACAAATGCCTCACTTCTACATAGATGACCTCTGGTAGGGTGCTAGGGTTTATGTTAGGGTTAGGAAAGACTGGTTTACTTTAAGGGTCTGGCCACAGGGAGTTTAATTTTGCTCCAGTAAGTAAATGAGCAGCATGAATGGATGTTTTTATAAATGGGGAGGTCATAAGAGTGTGCATGAATCTGAGAGGTCTGAAAGAAAGAAAGAAAGAAAGAAAGAAAGGAAGAAAGAAAGAAGAAAGAAAGAAAGAAGAAAGGAAGGAAATGAAAAAAAGAAAGGAAGGAAGGAAGGGAGGAAAGAAGAAAGAAAGAAGTGTAATAAAGGGAGTGGTGACTTTTGGGCAAGATCCCACCTAGCTAAATTTCCAACTTGTGAAAAAATAATTAAATGACAATTGAGATCAGGGTGTGGTTTTACACATCTTTTATCCTAGCACTGGGAAGGCAGAGGCTAATGGATCACTGAATTTGAGGGCTTTCTGATCAATAGATCAAGTTCTAGGACTGCCAAGCTTAGACAGTGAAGTAAAAAAACAAACAAACAAAAACCCAGAAAAAGCTGGTGAACAAATGGGAGGGGGCATGTTCTAGTCTCAGAAAGCAGCAGAACTTGGCAGCTTCAGTCATGCATCTGGATTTAGAATCAAGGATAGAAGAAAGGCATTACAGACCCTTTCTCCACAAATAAGGAAAGCTGCTAAGGCCAGCCATCTGCCAGGGGTGTCCCTGAGTGGAGGCCCAAAGAATACATTGTGTGAAGATATGAAGCTGAATCCTGGATTGCCTTGGAGACACTAGGATGTTGGAGATGTCAGAATCATGAGATAGTTACCAAGGATGGCTGCTGATAGAGAGTGGAACCATCCCAGGAGAAAGAAGTGTGATGCAGTCAACAAAGCTGAAAGGAGTTGGAGATCTGAAGAGCACTTTGACACAAACATGGAGGTGCAGTTTTGAGTTTGGCCACCTGATCTTCCTTGGATCCAGTATTTCCTATGCTCCCTTTCCTACATTTTGTACTGACAATGTATATTTTGTACCATTACATGCTGGGAGTACATGATTTGATTTTTGGTTTTGATTTTATGGGTGATTACAGTTAAGAGATTTCATAAATCTCAGGAGAGACTTTGAACATTAGACATTTAGATACATTTGAGACTGCTAAAGACTATGAGGTCTTTTAATGTTGCATTGAATGCATTTTTGCATTATGATATAGGCACAAGTTTTGGGGGAACAAGGAGTAGAATGTAGTGGTTTGAAGGAAAATGGCCCACAAAGGGAGTGGCACTATTAGAAAGTGTGGCTCTATTGGAGTAGATGTAGTCTTAGTGGAGGAAGTGTGTCACTATGGATGTGGGCTTTGAAGTTTCACGTATCTCAAGCCATGCCTAGTGAGACAGTTCACTTCCTGCCTTCTGACCAAGATGTAAGGGCTCTCAGCTTCTGCTCCATCACTACATCTGCTTGTATGCTCCCTTGTCATATCATGATGATAATGGACTGAAACTCTGAAAATGTAAGCCAACCCAATTAAATGTTTTTCCTTTCTAAGAGTTGCCATGGTCATTGGTGTCTCTTCACAGCAATAGAAACACGAAGACTGTATCAAATGTGTATATTACCTATACACAAATAAACAGTTATACAAATTTAAAAAAAAGGATGTCATTGTGTACAAGAGCTCATAGCTAAAACATAGCTAAATGACACAGTGCTTCACTTCTGCATTGATGGCCTCTGGCAGGGGTGTGGGTCAGGAAGGTCTTTTGTTTAAGGGGCTGGACACAGGGTATTTAATTTTGCTCCAGTAAATAAATGAGCAGCATAAGAAAAGAAAAGAAAAAGTCCACAGTGTAGTAAAACTAAGACTTTATTTTTTTTTAATCTGAGGGTTATTTTAAAAAACCAAATAAATTCACATGATTTACTGTTTGAGCCATGCTCTTTATTCTCCTATATTTTAATTCTAAGTTCTATTGTCTTCTGTTTACTCTTTTGTTTTATTCTATTCAACAGGAGGCTTGAGACAATAAAAAGTAAGGTTACATCTGAGAGGAGTGAGTAACTATGGCAATGCCTGACCTCAAGGTTTCTAATGTACAGGCTGTGACCTGAGGCCAGCAGCACAGTGTCAGTGAGAAAAGCTGCCAAGGAATCTACATAGGGAGTTAGGTCTTTATCAGTCAGACTTAGCAAGCAAGGGACAAGCACCTTGGTTCTACACCTAGATACCTCAGAATATGTCTTTGTGTGGTTTTGTGGAGGTTAATCTTATGAGGCATTTGGTTTAGTTTGGAATTGCTCTAATGGTATGAATCAGTTAATTGTATATGATTTGTCTTAGACTGGGGAAAAATTATTGTTTTCTTATGTTAGCCTAAGTAAAACAAACAAAAAACAGGCTTTTAAGTGTCTCACAGTCCTCATACAATAAGAGATCTAGTTATGAAGCATTTCCAAGTATATTCTATTCATCAAATGTATACACCTTCATGAGGAGTTATCTTTAGAGAGTCCACAGATATAGGTGTCCATAAGATTGAGAAGAATACAAACAGAAACCATTAATAGGCAATGATCCTGAAAGGCTTGCTTGATGTGCTTTATCCATCAGAAAATTCTTAATCTATTGGGTCGACCTTATGAGTACAAGCTGTCATCTACTGTATAATCTTGAGGACCCTGATACTTTCTAGTGTGGTCTTTTATGCATTGGCTTGGTCTCATGTTTGGATCTCATTCCTGGAAGGCCTGCTGTTTTCTGAAAGGAGGAAAAGTGGGGAGGACATAGGGGAGAGACAAGGTAGAGACTGGAGGGAGGGAAAACTGAAGTAAGGTTGTAACATTTGAGTGGAAAATAAAAATAAAAGGAAAAAACACTCCTAAAATCCAATAAAAGATAGAAAAATTCTGTGACTTGTATCAGTGGTTTCCTCCATAGGTCAGTATATAGTTGCACGGATAGTAAGAACTATGTTACTTAGGCCCTGAAGTGCCAGACTACAAATTTAATATACAAAGATCCTATATATTAATGACAGACATAAATGAAAAAGAAAGAAACTGTATTAAGGATAGCCACCTACACAGAACCCCAAATATGCCAGGGACCAAATATAAACATGGAAACAAATAAAATTCATAATGAAAAGTTTAAGACAGTTCAGGATGAATTGAAAAGACAGCAGCAGACTGACCATTCATCTGGCTATTAGGTACTGGAAAAATAATACACAATAAGGAAAGTAACTCAGGCTCAAAATGAAAGTGGTTTCTGTCTTTTCTTGTATACGGTCCTATCTCAGATATGTATGCTTTGTGTATGTGCATTGCTGAAGAAGCAAAGGCCAGGAAACTAGAATGGAGCATATATTCAGTGGGGATGCCTCATTAAAATCATAAGGATGCTACTATTACATAAAATAAACAAAACAATAGAGTAGGATGCTGAGGGTAAACAAACCTACTCTAGGAAAGATATGGGAGTATTGGGGAATCGGAGTAAAAGAGAGGACAAATCCAACAAAGAGAGCATGAGTATAAAAACTATGTGAAAGACTACTATCTCATAACTCAATTAAAAAACAATAGGAGGGATCATAGAGAACCTATAAAATATCAGTGTAGATGGGAAGATTATCTCAAGGTCTCATTCCATATTGAGGAGTTATTGGTAGTGAGTAGTTACTAGGGAGAGAAAAATCATTTGTTGTTGTTGTTGCTTTTGGTAGATGTGTTCACTGGTAGGGTTTCTTTGTTCCAGCAGATGACCTAATGCTCATAACATATGGTAAATGCTAATGGATCTACTTGGTCTATTAAAAAAGACACAGTGGTAATAGGGTATGACAATGAATTATGGGAAGTAGAAACATACAATGTGGTGGGCATACGACAGTGTCTTTGTATTATCTGTGAAATTTTCAAAAAAAGAGAAATATTTTGAAAATCTAAACATACAAATTTCTGCATTTTACAAATAATAAATAAGTTTAAAAGGACAGTGTGAACTGAGTACAAACATTCATCTTTTTCTGCTGCTTCTGCTGGAGACCAGCTGACTCATAGTCCTGACAACATGTCTTCCTGGCAAAGATGAAATTTATGTCCTCAAATTGGATCTAAAGAGTTCATGTCCTCAAATTGAAACTAAATATATCTTTTCTCTCTTAAAAAGATACAAGTAATAACTGCTAGTAAAAAGAAAAGAAAAGGGAACTCTTGAACATGACCAGTGGGAATGTGAAGTGCCATTTTCTATGACAACAGTATGGGGATTTCTCAAAAACCTAAAGAAAAATTACCATGGATCCAGAAATTATGTGTGTCATAATAATGTTCAAACTTATATGTTTATCCCACTATTTTTCAAAATCACTAAAAACTCAAAATAACTCTATAGTAAATAAGTGGACATAGAAGATGTGATAACATGGTATTATTTTCCAACTTAAGAAGAAATGAAATTTCACATTTGTGAATTATTGGTGAATTTTAAGAATGTTATTCTACATAATAAATCATGTACAGAAATGTACATATCCCACGTTCTTAATTATAAGGCAAGTCTCAAGATATCACACAAGTAGACAATTGAATTCTACAGAGTCTACAAAGTTAAAGACTGTTGTGCTAGCCAATGGCAGTTAAACAAGCTCTGTGAAGTTGAAGAAAAAAAAATAAGATTTAGATTCATTCTACAAAAGATGACTATACACAATTATAATGTGCTAGATTCTAAAGTAAATAGAAGTAATTTACAAAATATCAACAAAATGCAACTGGTTAGATAATAAGGTGAGATTGATATGTTAATTACCTTGATTTAATTATTCTACATTATACATACATGTCAAAACACCACAATGTATCTCAAATTGCAATTATGCTTTGCCAATTAAATGCAACAAAAACTTTTTTATTCTTTATTTTGTATTTTAAAAGTTTTTCCCATACCCACCACTGCTCCCCCTCCCATCTGCTCCTCTCAGTCCTTCCTCAGCTTCCCCCCATCTCCCCATTCCCCTGTCCATTCCCCAGGGAGGGCATGAAATCCCAAGGAGAGTCAGTTCAGTCTAGCATGTCCAGTTAAGGTGTATCAAGTCCTTCCTCTCAGTATCAAAGCTGAGTAAGTTGTCCTTTGTAGGGAATGGGCCCTGAGATGTTAGTTTATGCACCAGGAACCTACTCTGACGCTACTGCAAGAGGCTTCACAAACTCCCTACATTGGTTAAATGCTCTCTATATTTGGAGGGTTTAGTTCCTTTCCCTAAAGGTTCCTCAGATGTTATTTTAAAGATAGTGAGCTTCCAATAACTCAGGTCAGCTATCTCTATGGGTCTCCTTTTCCTGATCCTGATCTCTTTGCTCATATACTCTTTCCTCTCTCACTTTAGCTGGACTGAGACCTTGACCTGCTGTTTAGCTATTCATCTCTGCTTCTGCCACCATCCATTGCTAGATGAAGGTTCTATAATGGCAATTAGAATGATCACTCATTTGATTGTAGGGGAAGTCCCACTTATGCACTCTCTCCACTATGGCTGACATAAAGCAAAGGCTACAATTCACAATTCCCAAGCAGTTAGGTAGCAGAAGAAACTTAAGAAAGACATCAATAAATACCTCTTGGAAGGGAAAATAGATATCTCCTGAGTAAATTAGGATCATAAAGAGGAGAGAACAAGGGGAGGTGAGAAAAAATCATGAGAGAAGGAGATGACTGAGTGGGAGAAACAACAGAGAGGGAGAATAAAATAGTAGATATCTTGATAGAGGGAGCAGTCATTGTGGGTTTAGAGAGAAACCTGGTGCTAAGGAAACATACAAGAACCTACAAGATGTCCCCAACAGCAAATCTTTTAAAGAAAAAAATTAAATCAATATACCATTGTTCACCTCTCCTATGAAGCGCTCTAATATTTTATTGCCTTATAAATAGCATTTTCTTTCATTAACACCTGACTCAGTCTTGTGGTTGGGGGGAGAAAACTGGATCTGCCAGGAGTGGAGGCTGAACTAAGCAATATTGGGACAGTGGGACCTTGGGACCACCTGCCCATGGGGGGTTGGGGAGATGTGGAGAAGAGAGAATGACCTGATGTGGTGGGAGGGAGAAGGGACCTTGAATAAGGATATACAAGGATAGAAAGTGTGACTTCTTTGTTCATAATAATAATAAATAAATAGAAAGATAGATAGATAGATAGATAGATAGATAGATAGATAGATAGATAGATAAATAGATAGATTTAAAAAAAGAACAACTTAAGAGAGGAGAAGAATTATTGTTGCTATGGTTTCAAAACTTTAAGACCATAATCATATGGTACATATGATGGAATAAAAAAAGGTCACATCACAATGGTCAGGAAACAGAGAAACTACATTTTTCCCTCTTTGCATTGAAAGACCTAGGTTGCACAATGCCAACACTCACACTTAGTTCAAGTCTTTACTCGTAGTTAATCTTCCCTGAAAACGCTCTCACAGACACTCAAGAGTATGCTTTACTAGTATCATGAGCATTTATCATTCTGGAGAAGTGAGTAATCAAGATTACCAATTCAAGTCTACCTCTTAAATTTTACAAAAATGTTGTAAATATCCAAGTTAAAAGTCTTTCTGATACAGAAGACATATAAATATATATATATATATATATATATGTGTGTGTGTGTGTGTGTGTGTGTGTTCCTTTGCCAAAGCTTAAAAAGCAAATTCTATAATTCTAGTTTGTAATGGCACAGATTAACCATTTCTCTTCTTTTATGAGAAATGGTGGTATTGAAAGGAAGCATGGAAACAACATAGGGAAATCATTAAACCATTAAGTAGCAGGTCTAGAATTCAAAGCAAAAGCAATCTGCATTCTGCAGGGCAACAGCAGACTTACCCCTACAACCTTATGTTCTCATCTATAGTGTCTCTGTTTGGAGATTGCTTTATTGACTACTTTTCTCAATAGATTTAGGGTATTCCATATTCCTAACATCTTCATTGTCCTGGGCTTACCATTGCAATACAATTTTATAAATCTTCTTCTTTGAGGCTTACATGCCTGTGCAGCACATTGTTTGATCTCTTAGCTTTTCTTTGGAAAATGGTTGGATGCTTTTCTGACTCTTTAAACTGTTGAGATTTTATATGGACAGTATGCTCTGTACAAACCAGCTCCATGGAAAGAGCTCACGTGTCCCAATGAGAAAAGGGTAGCAGAGAGGTGAAGTGTCCCATATTAGGTTACCCTCCCATACCATGGCAACTGATGATGGGTATCTAGCTACTCCTAGAGCAGCTCTCAAATTGTCTGATATATTGTTGAATGCAAAATGTTTGCTTTCATCTTACTGGCATACAGTTATACATATTTCATTATTTTGTTGCCACTTCAGTTTAGGATATTTATTATGAGGCCCAAATTCAATCCATCAGCTAAAGAAATCCTCAAATATTTCAAGGGATTTAAATTTAAATTTGAATTTATTAAAAGATTGAAGAGTAATGAAAATAATGATGGTGACTTGGCCATTCAGGATCTGTGTTTTCAAATAGAGAAAACCATCATGTGGACTGGTATAAGAGAGATTACAAAAAAACATGAATAATAAATCACAGAGACCCAGAAAGACAAAATTCTAGAATCAGTTGAGAAATACTTGTAACACTTGTTTCAAACAGAACAAAAAAATTATTGAAAATAAAGACTATGTATTATGTCATACATATGTTTCATTATCTTTACTATAAAATGGGATTTCCATGTAATGCCACAAGGACTAATTCACATAAAATTTACAATAAAACTGTACAAGCATCTAAAAAAAAAAGAAAATTCAAAGCACATTGGTGTCTGTAGAAATATTCTTCATCATTACTTCAAATGTTTTTTACTTATTAATATGAAAACCTTTTTAATTACTTATTAATATGAATATTTATTAACATGTAAACTTTTCAAATATGTATTTATAATATGATATTTCCATAAGATAGAAATATAACCTCTTTTCCATTAATTTCTGTCAAATATATATATACACATATATATATATATATATTGGTAGATGGATATGTTTTTTTCCTAAATATACCCTGCTTAGTCTGCATAGTGGTTCTTGTATGTTTATTTCAGAGATTATCATGTGGTATTGGGTTACCAATTAGTGTGCTCTTCTTCATTATCCATCTTTTAAATGAGTTCAAGCATTAAAACTCATATTCTTGGGTTTAGGTGGAAAGTTATTTTACACACTGAGTCATCTCTCCACCCTTGATCTACCTTGGTAAATAGTTAAGTCATTGACTCATATGTGGTCATACAACTCAACACGGCATTCACAAAATTCTGACAATAGCAAAGGGTTTCCTAAGATGTAACAACTAAATATTATTTTCAAATCAAATATGTAACAAACAAGAGGTGTTTCTTGAATTAACTGACTGTACCACATTGTATAGCCTCACCCAGTCTTATTTCTGGACATTCAATGGGTATACTTCATATTGCATGTGTCCTTAAGAAAACAACCATAATTGATGCCTGGAAGACTGCAGATTATATTCAAAACAGCAGTATATCATGAATTTTTATGTTTTACAATTTTGAAATATGTACTAACTTTACTGTTTCTATATGTAGACTGTAATGAGATTTTTGGCCCAACTAGCCCCACAGTTCAGACCTGCCCACTTATGCTTATCTGGACCAGCAAACCCAAAGTCCCAAAGAAACACACAGATGCTTATATTAATTTCATCCTGCTTGGCTTATGTCTCAGACATATTGCTAGTAGCCCTTTCATCTTAATTCTACCCATTTCCATTAATCTGTTTTGCCATGTAGCCTGTAGCTTAACTGTTTTGTTGTATCTTGCATCATGGGTGGCTGGGTCGTCTCTGTCTGACTCCATCCTCCTTCTACCTATGCTCCACCTTCCTGCCTACTGCTAAGGTGTTAGCCATAGGCCAAAACAGTTCCTTTGTTCACAGCATACAGAAAGATATTTCCATATAACTTCCCCTTTTCTTTCTAATCAAAAAGGAAGGTTTCAGTTTCAACATAGCAAAATTACATATAGCAAAACAGCTATCAAGAATAAATTATAGCTACAATATCTAGTCTATTTGTTTTTAACAAAATAATTCTATCATCTACCTTATCCTTGTGAGTTTAAAGTTTTATATCTAATATACCTTTTATAATAACTAGGAAAAACTATATCCATAACTAATCTTCAACTATATCAAAGACCACAGAAGAATATAACATTATCTGAGTAAACAGGAAGTGTAAGCAACTTCCAAAATCCAGAAATGACAGAGATCTGAGGGTTCAGGGTTCACACTATCAAGTAGAGCACCACTACTGCCCTGCCCACTGCTCACTCCACTTAAGCCTTTGGCAGCAGTGTCTCTTAAAGGGCCACACAGTTTTTGACAAGAAAGCTCAGTTGGTAGAGCATGAGACAATTAATCTCAGGGCTGTGGGTCTGCGTACCATGTTGAGTATTAGGTATCAGCAAAAATTTACTAGCAATGTATCATATAAAGAATTAATATTTATTGAAGGATTATATAAACACTCACTGATACAAAATAAACCTTAACACAATTCTTGGAGAATGGAATGTCTCATGATGGATGGTTCGATTTGCGCCAGAGAATGTAGAAATAAACAGGAAACAGGTTAGCTCTTGGCATCTCAGTGGGAGCTGGCCACACTTTATTCAGGCTCCTGGCACTTCAAAGACACACCTCCAAACTTTGCCAGCTAGCACCTAAATACCACTACATCAGACTAATTCTTCTGTGCCACTATGCAGCTTCCAAATAATTGCACAGAGACTTATTAATTATGAAAGTTCAGCTGATAGCTTAGATTTATTACTAAATAGCTCTTACAACATAAATTAACCTATCTGTATTAATCTACATTTGGCCACATGGCATGTGGTTTTCCCTGTCCTCCAGCATGTCTTTCTCCCTCTGCATCTTCTGGTGATCCCAAATTCCTCCCAACATTGTCTTCCCCAAAAGCATCTTTCCTAGCTATTGACCACTCAATATTTTATTAAACCAATACAAGTAATACATATTCATAGAATACAAAAAAATTACACAATACTTATAATGATTTAAATATGGAAGTCATGTTTAATATTTTCCTGATACATTCTCCAGTGTATGTCTAATTAGTATGACTTCAGATTATGTTTCCTTAGAATGTAGCCCAAGCTACAAAACATAACCACTGAACAGCTTGGGATCAGAAACACCTTGGACTGACCCCTTGGTTCCCACTCCCCCTAGAGGAACACCTGACTCAGTCTTGATGTTGGGAGGAGAAAACTGGATTTGCCAGGAGTGGAGGCTGAACTAAGCAATATTGGGACAGTGGGACCTTGGGACTGCCTGCCTGGATGGGGGGGGGACATCATGTGAGTTCTTGGAAGATTCCCTAGCATGTGGTCTTTTTCCAACCCCACATTGGCTTCCTCTATTAAGATCTCTATCTCTATCTTTTTCTCTCACCGAATTGTTCCTCTCACTCAATTCTCTCCTTCTCTCCTGATTTGTTCCCACCTCTTGTTGGTTGGAACTCTTTATACTCCCAATTAGTTAAGGAAATCTTTTCTATTTTCTCTTCCTAGAGGACTCCCTGGATATCTCTATCAAGTTCCTTCAGATCCCAAGCTGTTCAGTGGTTGTGGTTTGCAGCTTGCATATTCTTTGCTTTTTGTAATTTTAGGATATCATTTTTTTTTCTGCTGAGTAGTACTCCATTGCATAGATGTACCACAGTTTGTTAATCCATTCTTCAGTTGACGGGCAAGTAGGCTGTTTCTAGGATCTTGCTATTAAGAATAATGCTGCTATAAAAACAGTTGAGCTAAGTCTACTTTGCTTCTATTTGTTGATGTCCAGGGATACCAGACTGATAAGGAGTCATATGGAATTGTATACATTCCAACAGATCCATTATGCTGATGATTAATAAATACATAATTAATGGACTAAAACTATCAAAGTTTTATTTCATGCCATTTAGATGTATAGAAAACTTTGATCATTGAGAAACAAAATTATTACCAACTCCTTTTGGCTATAGGTTTAGATGACTCTTGAACATGTCAGTGCCTCCAGCATCACATAAATTGTGTGTAGAAAGCATCAATCAGAAAGAAAAATTGTGATGAAGGCATTCATATACATAATTACCTTGAATGTAATCAGCAGTTTAAAAATAATCCCTATATTATGGATGGTACTACTTTAGATGTATTCATTATGTTTAACATGTGTGTATTAAAACTGAGGGCTAGAGACAAAATTCTGTAAAGTATACATCGTTTGGAAATGATGCTCAATAAAATAGTGCAATCAAAACCACACTATGTGTAATAAATCTATTATGCAGAGATGTTTCAGACTATAAAATAGATAAATTCCAGGATGGTACTATTATGTAAAAAGGAGAACACATGAAGTGTAAACTCATGAACTTGTAGAGAGTGGCATTTGTTTTTATTTTGGCAAGTCAAGAAGCTAGTAAACCTAAAATGATACCTTGGGGAAATGTTGGCTACTACTTTGACCTACATAGGTAAATCAGATGCTCTTAGGCAAATGCAACTGTGGAAACATGCTCAGTATATTATAAAACTACAGGAAAATCTTGAGAAAGTTAAGATTTTTGAGTTATTAGATGCAGTCATTAGCAATATTCAGAAATATTCTGACAGCTTTCACTATAATTTCCTCTCCTTTTCTTTTAAAAAAAATCCCACTCTGAGGATATGCATTCAGCTAGATTATAATTAAGGAGGCTGTCAAAAGGTATTATGTATCATGAGCAGCTTACCATTCTAAGGTAGACAAAGAGGAAAAGTAGTACTCTCCTCTGTCTAATCAGGTCAAAGCAATGGCAGCCTTAATTAAAGTTATTGTCATGACATTGCTTGGAGCCTGGAATAGTGAACCTTGTTGATGTTTGTTCTTGCTTCTTTTATTTTAACCTTATTGAGGTAGTGGAAATGTTTTGATTTATAAATTAGCAAGCATCTAATAATACATGTTGTAAGAACATTCTTGTATGCATTTTGCAACCAATGATTTGTGGACTACTTACTAATTCTACCAAAATAATTAAAATCTGACAGACTTCTTGAATTATCAAATTGGAGATACACATGAAATATAGCCACATCTCTGTATATAAAATTCAGAACAATTAAATATGTATGGAGTGTAGTTTCCCCAATAATGGTTATTTTCATTAGAACATGATAATTCAGTAAATACATATTTTATCAAAGTGTCAGATAATTGATTATAAAGGTGGTTTTGGTTTATTAGTAGAAGAATTAAGCTTGGAGGAACATTTATCATTTAAACAGGTTCTAAACATATACCATTGTGATTTATACATTACAGATGATACATGACTTTCAACAAGGTCTAACTATAATGAGTATGTTTTATATGCAATAAATGTACTTTTAATTGAGAAAATTATACATGATTCTAAATTATTTTAGGTAGATTGCTCTCTTACATTTTTATACATCTACTGTCCTTGAATAGCGTTTTGTTTTGTTTTTAGGGGGAAGAGATTCGGAGTGGAATAATAAGCTTATCTCAGCACAGAGAAACTCAGCTTCTCACAATAAATTATATTTGGTCCTTTAAAAAAGTCATTTTAAAATAAATAATGTTTATTTTATGGTGGTAATTTATTCACTTGATGTATGTTAATTTTTCAGGAAATTGGCTCACCTCTTTAAGGAAACACTTCTTGTTACAATCTGACTTTCAGGTCATAGCATATGCAGTTTAAGATAATAAGGCTAGCAATTACTTTTCTATTTTGACACACTAGTCGGAGAGCATTGTGTTGCATTTAATGAAGCAGACCATTTCTGCCTTTAGGATGTATGCAGACAGACCTTCTTTTAGGTGGCTTAACAGTTCATTATATACTAGTGATCAATCAGAATGACCACTGAGTTCTAGAAAATCTACTTTTCTTCCCCAGCAGCAATTTCTGCTTTCTTATTATTTTTCTGCATCCAAGTATCTAGGGAGACTTTTCTTTATCTCCTCAAACTTCTGGCCTTATCTCTGCACCTCTGTACTAGAGTTAAAGGAAGAACAAAGCATGATTGTGTGCACAAGCCAATAACAGTGATCAGGAGATAAGGATTTCAACCACTTCCCATGAACTTTATTCACTGTTGACCCTCCAGCAAACCTGAGCCCTCAAATTTCCATATAGCAGTACTCTAGAATGTCAGTATATCTATTTTATGCTAAGTATTTGTGTTCAAGTGAACTAGACAATAATATCATTAAACTTTAAGTTTTTTCCATTCATTGGTTTCAGAACATTTACAATGTTTCCATTCCTAACTCACTGTGAATAAATGGACAATCATGGCTGAGCATGTATCTGTGGAGTAGGATATTGAGTCTTTTGGGTATAAGCCAATAAGCAGAATACTTCAGTCATATGATGGATTCATATTTTGCATTCTAAGAATGTTCTACGTTGATTTCCAGTGAGGTTTTGCCAACTGAAAATCCCAGCAACAATGAATGGGGGTTCCATTTTCTCTATACACCCCTCAACATTGGGCTTTTGTTATTGTTGTTGTTGATCTAAGCCATTCTGACTGGAGTGAGTCATGTAAATTTGTTATGAATAGTCTTCTCCTAGAAAGAACACATCAATTGATATACTTCACCAAAGTGTCAGCCCAGAAAATATACATACAAATAACATAATGCAGATGGAACAAATTATATTAATGCATTAAGGAAAAATATGAGTATTTACATAGATTTATATTTCTGTAGCAACATTTTAAAAAGTACATGGATTACAAAGAGAGTAAGAGGGGTCCATGACAAGAATTGGAGGAGGAAGTAGAAGGGGAAAGTGTCGTGACTGTATCATACTCTCAAAAAGTAACACTAAGAAAAAATAACTTAAGAGAAACTACAAGTCTACTCCAGAGTTTGGCTACTGACTTTATAACAAATGACAAAACACCTCTTGGATAATTTTAAGTCAGAGATAATAGGAGAAAGAAACAAAAGTATTCTGTTCTCCTACTTTAAAAAAAATTCTGTTGTCCCATTGAGAAATATTTCTAAAGATGACAGAACAGTGAAGTTATCCCTGTTTTGGGACTCCATTTTCAACAAAACTAATAATAACTATCACTTGTCCTGCAGGGTTGAGACAGTCTAAACGCTGTTTAAAAAAAAAACAAAAAAAACAAAAAAAACAAAAACACTCAAAAGCTTCTAATTGCCCTAGAGTCAATACCTTATAGCTCATCCCTCCATCTGAAGTCTTTTGGTTATCTAATTCTACCTTCTTATACCATTTTCTCCAAGTCACAATCACTGGTATCAAACATAGCTGGTCTCCCTAGACATTATATCCTTCATTCACGGAAAGTATGAAGGTTAGGTCTTTATTGAGGTTTATCTCCACAGTGCTAAGAGTGCTGCACTTCTGGCATCTAGGCACATGTAGGAGGAGTCAAGAGATTCCTAAGAAGCTAGCTTGTTAATCTATCCAGCCAGGCCTTTAGTTAATAGTCACTTTGAGATCCAATCATTAACATATGTTATCATTGAATCACTGTCTTCAATAGCCAATTAGGAAGTTTTTGGAAATGCAATGGAAATCAACCTTTGAAACAAGTAGAGGAAACACAATGTAAAAATACTTGTAGCATTTGCATCAATAATCCAAGATGTGCACAGTGTATTTTTATAAAGTACATAAATATCTTTGCAAATCCTGTACCAAGTAAATGGAATGCAGTGGTAAAAGAAATGAAGGTACAAGCTCGAGGGAACTTAAAGTCTATAGCAAAAGACAACATGGTATTATGAGAGGTAACCACTATCTGACAGGAAAATAATTTAAATTATGAGTGACAAGTAGGTAAATCAGTAAAATTGGTACATCTTAAAGGTTTCCCCAAAGAAATATAAGAACGTTATTCCAGTTAAGGAAAACCAGAATATGTGATCCATTCTATATTATAAAAAGTCTCATAAACATATAAACAAATATTTTAAATGTATTTGATAATATATTTTGAACAAACAGACATTTAAAACTCCTGTCTTTGTGAGATGGATGATCAGGTAAATAAATTTGCCAACGAATCTGAGGACCTAAAATTAATCCTTAGTGCCTACATGGTGGAGCAAGAAAACTAAGCCTAGTAAACTGACCTCCAGTCTTCACAGTCATAATGTGAAGCAGACAATCATCCTTCTCATGCAAATATACACACACAAGTACAGATAATAAATGATAAATTAAATAACTAAAATGTAAATAAAATTTTAATAAAGTCTTCCATCCCATAAGGAAACTGTAATATTGACAAAATACACATTTAAGAAATAGAAGAAGTATAGAAGTATACTTTCTTCCTTTCTTTCTTGCTGGCTTCCTCTCTCTCTCTCTCTCTCTCTCTCTCTCTCTCTCTCTCTCTCTCTCTCAATTTATGAGACCTATCATGAAACTCTCTCTGTAAACCAGGCTGGACTCAAACACAGGGATCTACCTGCTTTTGGTTTGTAAGTGCTTGGATTAAAGCCATGCACTGCTACTACTACCTGGTTAGAAGTACACATTTTAAGGCAAGTATTCAGTTCCAGTGCTTTGAAAGTTCGAAATAATAAAGCTACAATAAATATCCCAGGTATCATTGACCTCTGATCTTTGCAGAATAGTTGGCAACAGTAGATCTTCATGATGGGAAAAATGGGTATACTAAAATGGATTGTTTATCTGAAGAACCTACCAAAAACTAGACTTTAACTTTAAGCTAGGTAGTGTAGTTATAAGTTTCTGCTTGTATATTTTATTCACAAGGAAAGACTCCTGTAGCCCCCAAAGCTCATCCTTCCAGGTCATTTATGAGTTCTTTCCCATGGCTTGGTATCTTGCCTTAGAAGTTTATGCATATTTAAGTTGTTACCCACAGCTTATCCATTACTATGCTGGGATAAAATGGTGAACAGAAATGACATATGAAAAATAGTTTAAATTCTGAGCCTTTTTCATTAAGTAGGTATCACAATTAAATCTTTGCATATTTTTTTTCTAATAGAATTTGGTAGGTTTTTTGTTTGTTTGTTTGGGGGGGGTTGTTCATTTGATTGGTTGGGTTTTTTTTTTGTAGATTCTGTGGCTGAGTTTGTCTTTAGTGTCTTGAATCCTCATTATTACTTTTTTTTACAGAAAAAGCTTATAATCTATTTTGTGACATCATTATGTGAATCCTATAACAAATTTTAAGTATTCTTTTATGCAATAATCATATATAAATTGCTAAGTCCTCTACATTATGATAAGATAGTATCAGTGGACATGGACAAAACTGTGTTTCCACATTTGAGTATTTGCATCTAAGTTTGAAGGGGCAAGGCAAATATTGGCATGATTTGCTCAAATGACAACAGGAGTGAATAGTGAGGCAGTTATGCTGAATTATTATCACTACATATCATTCAGTAATCAAATTAACCAATCAAAATGGGAGAAGTCATTCTGAAAACAACTGGAAAATTAATAAAAAATTATGAGAAAATGCACACAAAATTAAACACACATGGGAAAAATATGATGGTAGTTGGTTTGACTTCGCCACTAAGAAAAGAAGAAACAATGATGTATAGATGAAAACATTCTTTTGGAAAAGTAATTGGTGACTCTAAATGAAAGAAAAACCAGAATCTGTTTTTCCACTGGTTGCTCTAACTGTACTATGGGGTAAATGTGCAGTTACGTGAAGAAAACTGAAGATTGCCATAGAAATCTAAACTAGAGAAGACAGTAATGAAGGAAACTACAGGGAGGACAATGAAAAAATTTCTAAACAAAGTAAGCAGGTATTTAATGAGCAGAAATCAAAAGTAACTTTTATGAGGACACCTTGAGTTCTGGGAAGATGAAATTGTCCCCTAAAGTGCCTAGACTTCTGCCTAGTACATGAAGATAAAACAAGAAGTGTGACATTCACAGAGATAAAAAAAAAAAAAAGCCAAACATGCCCAAGCGGCAGACCGCAACCACTGAACAGCTTGGGATCAGAAACACCCTGGACTGACCCTTTGGATCCCACGCCACCTAGAGGAACACCTGACTCACTCTTGAGGGAGAGGGGAAAGAACTGGATTTGGCCAGAGGTGGAGACTGACCTAAGCATTAATGGGTCAGTGGGACCA
>PVIH01017138.1:0-42992 GCA_004025045.1 Sigmodon hispidus
TTTCTCCTGAAGTACACCCATCTGCTTTCCTTTGACTGGCAGTGGCTGAACAGACAATGGGTGAATGTGGAGACTGCCTGTTTTCAAAGATGACTTTGTGCTCTAAAGATGCGCTGGGGGGAAAAAAAACAGATTCCTAATATTGATGGCAGCCACCTCTAAGGTGAATCCTTGAGATACTGGTGTCCAAGCTGCTCACTTGTGGAACCTGGACTGTTTGGTGGATTTTACATGGAGACATTGTTTTGCTATCTTTTTTTATCTTTTAGGTTCTATATGCCTGAGGCTTAGTCCACTGGAGAATTGGTGTGAATCTGGGATGCTTGCAAAATCCTAAGTAGTTACAATTCATGAGTAAAGGATTAGAAAAAGTGTATGATATGCCAGAATGACATTTTCCCTATGGTCATATTTTAGATTTTGATGATTTTCTGTACTCAAAAAGCAGTTGTGTTGGGTAATCTAAAGCAAGTAAAATTGTTTTGGAAAAAATATTACTTGAATATTCATTCCAGTATAGATAAGGCCTGTGAGGCTGGTATTTTTTATGAGACGATGAGTATGAGAAGTCGAACCATTTGCTTCAGGAAATGCTTCATGATCCAGATAACTCAAAACTACTTGCAAATTATTCAAGTTATTTCTTTCTATGCTGTTCAGATAGAGTTAAAAGAACTACGAGTTGTGAGCTTGACCACATCATGAATTATAGTTACCAATAAAAGAAAGAAATCATTTCTTATTTATAAAGAACCAAACACCATGGAATGCTTTTCTCTCCATTCATTACTTGGCTGTTTTTATTGGGCATCTGTTGTGTGACAAAAGATTCTATTTAACTGAGAGTAATGAGGACAATGTTAAAAATACTAGGGGTTCATTGTGGGGGTATTTGTTTTATCTATAAAAACGTAGAGGTATTTTACAAAAATTTAATCTTGTAATCAGCATTTAATCTTGATCTTGGATACAAAGTAAGACTTTGACAAGTTAGTATCTAAGGAAAAGATATGTTACATAATAGGAAAACATAAATTAGGGCAGTGAGGTCTTGAATTGCAGATGGCTCTGGATGGATGTTCTTCCTGTGTTTCTGATAGTGGAGAGTCCAGGTTCAGAGGATAAAGCAGGCAATATATCCTGGCAAGTGAAATAGAATGTCATCATGAATTGTATTTCTATGGAGAATATGGATGTTTTCAATGAATGCACCTGTACCTTGTAGTAAAGCGGCAATCAGTGCAGTAAGAGCAGCAGAGGGAACCACTAATCTAAGTCTTAGAGGCAGTTAAAGTAACATTGCCCAAGCTGTCAGGGAGCAAGTGCCTCCTCAGTGTGCAGCAGCCATCCCCTGATGGATCCTGAAGACCAGCTGTGGGTAGCTTTACTACATTCCTGAGCCCTGTGGCATCACAGGGGTGGGTGGAAACAGGCCAGGGTGAAGATTTGCCCCACAAATTTATCAATGAAGCATCACAGTTGTGTGCTAGATGCAAGATAGAAAACAGATCTTTTTATAAAATCTCTTCAGTGAAACTACAAGAAAGTTATGTAAAGTCCCTAGTGCGTGTAAAAACTGGAATCAGGAAACAAGGAAAGAGAATTAGCACAAGTTTGAGTCTAGCTTGAGCTACATAGAAAAACCTTTAAAAATTAAAATATATCAATCAAAAATTAGAAAAAAAAACATGGAAATCAGAAACCACTAATGTTAGTGTAGCCCTGTCTCTTCTGTCATGGGGAAGAATGCGAAGCATGAGGAACTGAACAGTCACAGTTGCTCTTGTCCTACGATTGATCACTCCTGAAAGATCAGTCACACTCTGCCACTGTTCAGAGATGTTTCTTTAGTGCTATGCCGATATCACCCTTTACTCTTTACACCCAAGCGAGAGACAAACATAATAGCAATAACCTCGGACTACTGCCTTGATTGGCAACACAATGAACTCTGATCTCAGCCCCTCTGATTATGTTTGGTAAAGAGTATGAGTGACTTCAAACTAATAATAATGGCTATTTTAAGAATGATTGGCTCATGATTCACAGTATGGATAAAATTATAACCAGACTTGCTTATGCAATCAAATTAAACATATACAACTAATTGCCATCATTCTTGGGCAATTATTTAGATGAGAGTGCGGTTTTATGTATCAATCCCTTCTCACAGGGGAATTGATAATAAATAGTTCGTCAGTGTAGAAGGTCAAGTGAGTACCCTGCCTTTTTATCCTCTTGATCTTGGCCATCATATTCTTCCATAACCCTTTCATTCTGATAACTGAACACTTTTTGGATCAAATCTGAGTTACTCAGATGTTGTAGACAGACTTTAAATTTTCATTGCCAGTAAACTTATGGTATTTATCTAAGAATATAACTTTGTTCCAACAAGACATTCTTTATTTCTTAGGGGCATTATCACACAGTGGAACACACATGGTCTGAAGGCCCAGCCTGTGTCCCCTGTTGCCTATGACACAGAGCTTTTCCATTACTAAGTATGTGACAGATATTTCAATATTTCCAAAGTTGTTTTTAAATAAAAAATATAATATTCATACAGAAATTTGCACAAATATAAACAGTCCAGGAAACATCCCAAGGATATCACATATCTAGCCATTAGCTGCTTCAAGAGAATCTTTTATTATTATTATTATTATTATTATTATTATTATTATTATTAACAAAGAAGTCACACTTTCTATACTTGTATATCCTTATTCAAGGTCTCTTCCCCCTCCCGCCACATCAGGTCATTCTTTCTTCTCCACAACTCCCCAATCCCTCCCTGGGCAGGCAGCAGACAGTCCCATGGTCCCACTGACCCAATATTGCTTAGTTCAGTCTCCACTCCTGGCAGATCCAGTTTTCTCTCCCCTTCCTCAAGAGTGAGTCAGGTGTTCCTCTAGGGGGAGTGGGATCCAAGGAGTCAGTCCAAGGTGTTTCTGATCCCAAGCTGTTCAGTGGTTGTGGTTTGCAGCTTGGGCATGCTTGGCTTGTTTCTTGTTTGTTTGTTTGTTTGTTTAGAGACCACTAGTGAATGAGTGCATCCCCTGCTTATCTTTCTGAGTTTGTGATACCTCACTCAGGAGGATATTCTCCAAGTCCATCCATTTGCCTGCAAATTTTAGGATATCATTTTTTCTTATTGCTGAGTGCTCCATTGTGTACCACAGTTTGTTAATCCATTCTTCAGTTGAGGAACATCTAGGTTGTTTCCAGGTTTCAAGAGAATCTGAAGTCCCTGATGGTTGGAACCCATTGGCTCCTTTCTGAAAATAACTGATTTTCTGATTTCTGACACCATATTCAAATTTTTCCATTTTTAAACTTATAAAGAAGATATATATATATATATATGTATATATATATTCAGAATGCCTTTTTTTGAATATTTTGTTTCTGAGAGTACTCTGTCATGGTACACAGCTATAGTCCATTTATATTTTTTTACCATTTTATAGTTTTACATTTCACAAAAGAGAATTTTTAAGAGACTGCTATAGTTACTACAATTATACCTTATTTAACAGAAAAGAGATTTTTTCAATTTATGTTTCAGTGATGGAATATAAAATATTTTCTCTGAAATAAAAGGTATCTAATTCTCCTGCTCTTAATTTCAGTACTAACATGTGGGGATTCGAGGGTTAGGGAGACATGACAAAAACTGTGGAGACCAGAGAAGAACGAGGAGCTCCTTAGCATTATATGAGTGTACGTGTAGCAAAGCCATTACATTATTTCATTAAAATATGTGTATTGCTTAAGTTTAACAATATTAGCCATCAATTAAAATTTAAAAATCTATAAAAATTTAAAATTCATCTGAAGCACTGATAAAAATCATCATGTCTTTATATCAAGAATAGTATAGGAAATAAAGTTGAAGTATATGAAGATTTCATATAACTACATAAACATGAGGAGAATCTGCATCAGTCTTTCTGTGTTAGGGAAATTCTGAATGATCTTTGGAAGTCTCTGAAAGCTAAAATTACCTCCAAAAGCTTTTCAAAAGAAACTTACATTTGAGTATGGTGGCACAAGCTTATATGCCAACAGATGGGAAGTGAATGTAAATTAATCCAATGTCAGAGTTTTATTGAAACTATGTCTTTTAAAAATCAATCAATAATTGATAATAAATAGACACACATGGAAAATTTATAAACATAACATAAAATATGTCAAATACATAGAATAATTCAAGATATGAATCTGAGCATTGAATCTTTAAATATCTTTGGACACATTAACAAGCGTTTACCTATATCTATCAGTGTTACACATAGTGAAGATTTTATGTCCCAAATTGTACTAAAATTTAATTTCTATACTTAAAAAAAATCTTATTCTACTTATATTCCTGCTATTGTTTTTAAAACATTCTCAAATTTTCTTTTTTATTAATTTATTTTTAATTGAAATATAGTTAGATCACTTTCCTCCTCCTCCTCTCTCCAGCCCTTCCCTTGCTCCCTCACGCTTTCCCCCCCATCTCACGAATTCTCAGCCTCCACGTCCTTGCCCACTGTAAAGGGCCTCTAGCTGGCATTGTAAAATAGCTGCCATCTTTGAAATCATGTGACGGGTGTTTTATGTAAAAGATATAAGGAATAGATTTCACTATCACTGAGCCTAAATCTATGTAAATATGGCTATGATCATATTTTATACATAAACAATAATGATCATGTGCTATCTTTGTCCATTGGTTGTATTCAAATTATATAATTTATCGTAATAGTTTCATCAAAATTATCTTTATTCAATAGAGTTGCTCAGCAGACAGCATGATGGGCACTAAGCCTCCTAACATCTGGATCTACCTGATCTTACTGCAATACTTTGTGTACAAAAGCTCTCTGTTTGCTTAGGGTTTTTTTTTTTATCTTTTAGTAATTCTGATTAGTCTACATAGCCAATGTTTTTGCTATAGCTTATTAGCCAAACTAAATACCTAACATAGATTTACCGTGTATTCTCATGTTTGCTCCATATTTATTAAAAGTGACTATTTACTTAGTATTATTTCATTAGTTATTAGATTACTAATAATGACCAATACTCATAAATATGTATCAAATAGATTCAATCAGATGGCTTTATTGCCCATAATTCTAAGTGATTAAGTCAACAAATTCTCTAAAAAAATAAAAATAAAATACACACTCCAATTCTGTGGTGCCTACATTTAAGTTTTTAATTTTAGGAAAACAGCTATAAATGCTGCTTGCTTTCTTGCCAGTGGAGAGACTACTTACTGCCCATTGCTTTCTCTGCAATGCTACTTGATGAAAAATAAAGAGGCCACATTGAGAACACTCTGAATCCAGCCCTGTCTGTGTGTACACACTCAAAATGAAGCAAATTGGGGCAATTTACTGAAGGTTAAACCCTCAAATGACATTCACCTAAAACATGCGGGGAAATGCTTTGAGAGGCTTAAATGATCAATTTAATTTCCTAATTCTCTGAGTTGCTTTTACAAGTAGGCACAACTTTATCCATCTCACTGAAAACTATAAATTGTGGGTTTAGATGTGTTTGTGTTTTCATATTCAACATGCTGAACCACATATACTTTCTATATTACCCAGGACTTAAAAACAAGCCCACAGACCTCAATGTGTTCCAGTTACAAAGTTGGGGTTTTTACATTTGTGATCTGTCTCTAGTTTTCTCTCCAATATTCAACACCATTCAGTTTGTCAGCATGTTTTTTTTAAAATATAAAGTCACAAGGAAAGTTTTAGAAAGAACTAACTGTGGCAATCTTGCTTATAAGTTCTAACATGAAGTGGTGTTTCAAAAAAATTATTGCTATTAAAACCTATTTCTCCTTAGATCCTGAGAAAGATGTGAATGGGAGGAAAGTTTGTATACGAGCAAAGTGGCCCCCTGAACCCTGTCTAATCTTTTAGAAAACATTTTTTAAGAACGCTACAGCATATGGTTCAGTTCTGCCCCTTAGATGAGAGGCCATCACCAATATGACATGTTCTTAAAGATACACTCTGAAGTACTGATTTTTAAAACTGACCTTAACTAAACGGAAGTGTTTAATCTTTCACAGCCTCTCACTGTACATTGACGGAGGCACTGTGGTGTTTTCCTCCATCTAAACAGTATTGCATACAGACCTTTGATGTTTTAAAGCTTTTTCTTTGGCAGCTAAGAAAAACACTCTACGAAGTTATATATAGTGAATTTACTCATGTATAAATATCCCCAAGCTACTCTGCTATCCTGTGGCATCTGGAAGAAAGGTGCTATTGTTTTCAATCCCATGATTGAAGTATAGCATAATCAACTCCAAGAGACCTTGGGGGTGAGATTCACTCACATATGCTGTGGAAATTTATAACCCCTTAGGTTTTTTTTTTTTTTTTTTAGTTTTTTTCTCCAGATGAGGAAACTTGGATGAGTTCACTTTGGTCCATCTGCTGATGGCAGTTTCTGGTCATGCCACTGGGTTTAGCTACCACTTTTTATTTGAAGCTACTAACTTGAAGATTTCTAGGAAAACAGATTCTTCAGGGCTCATTGTCTCATAACTATTGTTTGCTTGCTTGCTGTGTTCTCAAACTTAGATGGTTATTATTATTGTTATTGTTATTATTTGCAACTACCCTACCCCACAAGACACTCATCACCATATGAGGAAGATCTGTGTCAACAGACTTGGTGCTGACAGAGATGCTTCATAAATTATCAGTGGCTTGCTGTATTTTTTACAATGCTTGCTGAATTCCTCCATGAAAAATCGGTGTAATTCCAGAAGATCATGATAGATTCCCACCAAAGGAATTATCCCGTGCCCGAGGCTGACATGAACACCGCTCTGAATAAAGTAAATGATAAGTGGAACTATGTTGTTCTTTTTCCTCTGGCTTCTTTAATACACTTTTTATTTAACTGCTCCTTCATTCCAACAATAGGAATAAATCCCTCATGACTTTCCATAGGAAGTATTTAATGTTTAAGATAATGAAACATAAAGGTGGTGTTGAAACACGAATAGACAGACTGTCCACTCTGATGGAAACTCCCTGGGCTTGTTCACTTCTCCCAGATGCACATACCCTGATGAAGGAATTTAGTTTGTGAAGAATCTACAAAAAATTACACAAATAATTCAGATTTTAAATGAATGACAAATACATAGATGTGCACCTTTTTCAGGGCCTTCATACATTATCTTGTGACCAATAGAAAAGCTCCTTAGAATTTAACTATATGAACACAAAATATAACTGCGAATTCTTGGGGATCTTCTATCAGCCCAGTGTGAAGCATGCGGCAGTACTTGGAGCAGGCCTCTGCGGATGAGCTTATTCGCTTATTTTGCTTCTTTGCTACTATTTATAAAGTCCTCACGTTCTGCCCCTGTTCTTCCTTCTATTCTTGCAGCTGGGGCCTCTTGATGAAGATGTCCTTCACCAGATCCCAAATATGAATGCCACAGCTTCTTTACAGAGGATCGCTGAAATTCAAAGTAAGGCTTCAGTTTCTTTTTCATCTTTAAGTAGATCAAGTTTGTTGGAATTATATTGGGGATTAAAGCACACAGAAATATTATTTTAATTTGCAATATATTTTTTATTGAAATGTCTTGCTTTACTGCTCATGATAATCTTTTCTTACACTGTTGTTATAACTCAGAATCTAGACATAGAATCTTGTTTTTCTCATACTTACTTTGTACTCAAGATTGTTTCAAACACCAAGCAGTGACCTAAAGCAACTAACTAAGAGTAGAAACTGTGACTGTGTAGAGTGTATAGTAATTTTAACTAGGAGTAAGTTGTCTCCTAAATGTGATGGGATCTGGCAAGGAAGGAAAATTAAATGAGAAGGTCTCATTCTGAGAAAGTCTCACTTTGGCAAGCATTAGGTAAGGTGGTCTTTTTATTAGGGTGTTACTTTCACAGACATCATCATCCCCACTATAGAGTAATAGGAAGGCTAGCACAAAGACAAATGCCAAATGGCAAAAGTGGGTTCTAAGGATGATCAAAAAAAACACCTTAGCTTGGAAGACTTTACATAGAAGCCTGTTTTCTATACGACTGAAAAACCTTTGCCATATCTGAGGGTCAATCTTCTCTTGAACAATGGCAACCGGAGATGAGGGTGTGAAGTATAAATTATGTTGTTACCATTTGTTTGGCTCCAATAATATTATACACAAACTCAAAATAAACCTCCACTTAACTCTCACACATGCCTGGAATGTGGGCTGCAAGCATTCACAAAGTCATATTGACTTCATAGAATTTTAGAATAAGTAATACATTTCAAAGATTTTTACAGAACAGAAAAATAAATATTCAAATACTAGAGAGAAATATTACTAGGATAAAGCTAAAGTACAGGAGTTGTCTGCCACCAAAGTCAAGCTTGGGGCTGCTCATGTACTTTAGCAAGAAGCTTGATCAAGTCTGACTCTTGTTTTGAGAAGAAATAAGAGGGGTCATGTGAATGCCACCCCAGCTCACTCAGAGCAACTCTTTGGGTGATCTCTGATAGACCTCTTCTGTTCATCCATATCTTACTCAAAGTTCCTGTATAGGATGTTGACAGTATAAAAAGAGTTTAGTCTTTGTGTGTGTTGTTTTCTTTTTCCAAGGATTCTTTTGCCATTATACACACAGAGTGTTCATATAAAATTCTTCCTGTCTATCTTCAGAGAAAACACTATCACTACAACAAGCATTTAGGAGAGGCTTTGTGATGTGTTGATCAGTTGTCAAGTCACAAAGGTCAGGAAAAAGGAGGTGGGGGGAGGGGGAAGAAAACCTCTGTCTAACTCTAGTTCAACACTCTCTGGAGAAGCCGAGGCCATGGCAAAAGAGCAGCTTCTTCGTCAGCTGAGAAGAGGCTTGCAGTGTGTGAATGCAGACTGTAGAGGAGGTAGATGTGAGAAGGTGATTAAGAACCCATGCTAGGAGGAACTCCTGGTCTGGCCTCTCACCTATTCAGTCTGGTTTCATTTAGAAATTCTTACCACCTAATAACATGCAAGTCCAGAAAGATTAACTTAGCCCTACCTACACGAGAGCTGTTCTTAGTCTTAGACCAAAACAGGCAACCTGTTTAATAGTTATTTCTTAAGAAAAGGGTGTATAGTCTTTATAGTCTTTCCTCTCTCTCTATAACAGTACTCCAAGAGCTTTTGGGGGGCGCAAGATCATGACAAAAGAACCTACAGACACAGTTGACTTGAGCTCCAGGGAGCTTATGGACTCAGGACCAACAGCTAGGGAGCCTGCATGGGAGCAGTCTAGGCCTTCTACATATGTGTGACAGTTGTGTAACTTGGTGTATTTGTGGGACTCTTAGCAGTGGTACCAGGGCCTGTCCTTGACACTTACACTGGCTTTTAAGAACCCAATCCAAGAAGAGTTGCCTTGCCCAGCCTTGATATAAGGGAGAAGCTTGGTCTTGCCTCAGCCTGACATGCCGTGCTTTGTTAACTCCCATGGGAAACCTGCCCCTTTCTAAATGGAAATGGAGGAGTAGATGAAAGAGGTTAGTACTGGACATGGGGAGAGGGAATAGGAGGAGAGGAGGGAGGGGCAACTGCAGTTAGTGTGTAAAATAAATTTAAAAAACTAAAAAGAAAGGGTATATTTCACAATCTGGCCAGAAAGAATTGGGCTTCATGGCTCTTTGGCTTGTGGTCATGAAGACCCATTCCTGGAGTGGGGCTCATATTTGTGTCAATATTCTTGCTGTTGCTACCTTAAAATTCTTAGTAAATTTTTAGCAAGAGGCCCACATTTTTCCCTGGGCCCTTCAAGTAACATAACCACTTTAAATGACAAAGTTCTAATGATAAAAATACTACCAAGAAAGAGTACTGGAAGTATCACCCACACTGAAATTTAGATCATGGTGCAGAGGGAATCCAAAGGTGATGGGATGGGGTAATAAAGGAACAGACAAACACAAGTCTGTAGGTGACTCCTTAGAATCAGGAGAAGGACAATCTGTACAGCCATGATCATTCACCCGTAGCTCTGATACTGCTGCATTTTTATTGGTTCTGAGTATGAGTGTCTTTTAGTCTGCTCTTTCAAACTAAAGAAATGAGAAGAAAATGAGGACTGTCCATGGAACAGCAAAGTCTAGGGTCTGAAACTTCATATTGACTAAGTAAATTAAAACGATGGGCTTTGCGTTTAATACACAATACTCACTTTTCCTACAAAATATGGCTGCATTCTTTGCTTTGCTTTTCCATGACCCAAATACCACTTTTTCCTTGGAGTAGTCTGGACACTTGATCAGGCTTTCCATTTCTTATTCTGCATTAAAAACAGTCAAGCCTGGCTACATAGATTTAGGACATACACACACACACACACACACAAACACACACACACACACACACACACACACACACACACACACACACACAAATAGACCCCTTCTTTCTTAGAGTGTTTCTAAGAATTTTGAGTCCACAGCAGATAGGTGATCCAAGCAGGAATCCCTCTGAGCCCGTGGACTTCACACCTAAGAAATGAACCCTAAAAGTAACCTTTCTTGAACAAGCATACTATTCTTCATATATGCCTTTGGACACCCCAAGATTCCTTCTTTCAGTGCAAGGAGGTGTTTGAGTTTTAGCCCACCTCCTCACCTAGGTTTGAATGATTCTTCTGTGCTGTAGGTCAGAGCTATGTAAATGTTGGTTAGTAGGCCTTAGCATGTGGGAAACATTCAGGCACGTTCCTAGAGTGTTCTGTCCCCAGACACACAGAAAGGTGCTGACAGGCCTTCTGTGGATTTCCTTTATAGAACTGAGCCCCCCAGCTGAGGGTATGCAGGTGCTGGACATTGTGATTAGCATTGGCCCACTGCCTGGACACATGCCTTTTTGCATTTTGTAGGGGAATCATCCTGTTCTTCCTTAGATTTTTCATCCAGCTCAAGAGAAGCCTTATAAGGATTCAAAAGGATAGTCATTTCTCCCAACAAGTGAAGAACCCCCCACACCCTGATATATTACAGGCTACTTACATCTCATGATAAAGAATTGTATGTAAGGGTCAATTGTCTTTGCAAAGAAGTGGGAGCATATGGCTAACAATATATTTTTTAAAGTTTAACTTTTCCTTTAAAAGTTGAAAATAAAATTATCATATATTACTTTAGTCCTCTCACTTCTGAATATTATCAAAAATAATTTTTAAGTAATTTAATAATATTAACATTTACATGCTCACCACAACACTATTCAGAGTATCTATCGATGGAAGAATGAATAAAGAAATGTGATATGTAGAGGCAAAGGAATAGTATTCAGTCTTAAAAAGAAAGCCCAACATTTGAACAAGGGGATACATGGATTAAAAAAATGAGACTTTATTAATAATAATTAAAAAAAACAAAAAAGAAAGCCCTATAACATGTGCTCATTTGGTTTTATGCCCTATTACAACACAAGGTATTTCACTGATATTTTTTTTTTTTAACCAAGGCCACATGAGGGTTTATTTAAGAGAGTTCCCAGGTGGGTACAGGAGAAGAGAAGCAGGAGAGGAGGAGAGAGAGACCGCAACATGGTGTCTCTTTTTTTTTTTCTTTTTTAAATAATTTTATTTATTTATTTTATTAAGATTGCTACACATATACTTACTTTGTGTTCAGCTTTCCCTCTGAATTTTTTTTGCCATCCCTGTATATCCCCATTCAAGGTCCCTTCCCTCTTCCACCACATCAGGTCATTTTTTTCTTCTCCACAACACCTCATCCCCTCCTTGGGCAGGCTGCAGACAGTCCTATGGTCCCACTGATCCAATAATGCTTGGATCAGTCTCCACTCCTGGCAAATCCAGTTTTGTCCCCCCTCCCTCAAGAGTGAGTCAGGTGTTCCTATAGTTGGAGTGAGATCGAAAGGGTCAGTCCAGGGTGATTCTGATCCCAAGCTGTTCAGTGGTTGTGGATTGCAGCTTGGGCATGCTTGACTTTTTTTCTTGTTTGTTTGTTTACAGACCACTAATGAGTGAGTACATCCCATGCTTATCTTTCTGAGTTTGTGATACCTCGCTCAGGAGGATATTCTCCAATTCCATTCATTTGCCTTCAAATTTTAGGATATCATTTTTTTTCTTACTGCTGAGTAGTACTCCATTGTGTAGATATACCACAGTTTGTTAATCCATTCTTCAGTTGAGGGACATCTAGGTTGTTTCCAGGTTCTTGCTATTACGAATAATGCTGCTATGAACATAGTTGAGCTAATACCTTTGGAGTGTGAATGTGCATCTTTAGGGTATACACCCAGAAGTGGTATTGCTGGGTCCTTGGGGAGATTGATTCTCAATTTTCTGAGAAACCGCCATATTGCATTCCAAAGTGGCTGAACAAGCTTACATTCCCACCAAAGGTATTTCACTGATATTTTTGCTTGTTTTCTTTTAATTGCTGAAACTTTTATACAATGACTGGCCTGCACAGGTGCTTGCAAATATTTTAGAATAAATTAGTAATTTCTTGTCTTATTTCTTTTTATTTAGACTAGATTGCTTTTTTTAAAGCTTAATATAATTATATTTGCCACGCATCCTTGCTACAGAGGAACTGAGAAGAACAAATAAGACATGTGAGAGCACATTTCTTCCTACTTCACAGCCTGCAAGGATGAGTTCATTCTTTTGTAAAGAAACAAAGCTACTTTTTTGTGCTGCCATTTTCCCTGATAATTTTGGGAAAAAAAAGGTTTTTGGATCTGAGTTTGGTTCTTGATGGCACATCAGGAATCACCAACTAGTGTTGCCAGCCTAGAGCAGGAAAAGGGACCCTTATGTGTGTGCATCCTTTCTTAAAACCCATGCACATGGCTAGGATTATCCATGTATCACTAAAGTTCTTCATGCTTTTGCATGGCATGGTAGGAAGCAGAATCTTCTAGACAGTCTTCATGGACCAGTGTTTACCCATGGTAACAGCTTCACCAAGACTCGAGTATAAGAAACATGAACTGAGTTTTTCATAGCAATGAAAAGATTCAGCTTGAAAGAGTGAAGTTTTAAGTTCTAAAAACATATAAAACTTATATGGAGTTTCATGTGTGAAACCCCCAAATATGAGAGGTTTAAGCATAGTGATAGGCTTCTCTTCATTTAATTTTTTAGTGAAAATACCCTTTATAAATGACAACCAACTTTGTAGACCTCCTATGTGATAATCATAGTATCTTTTTACTTTAGGATCAAGAAAGTATATGTGTGCCCAAGGATTTGAGGATTCTTTTTCAAAATTTCTGCAACCATCTAGTGATTCGGAGCTGGCAAGCTGTAAAACACTAAGTGGCAAATTTTAAAATGATATAGATTGCTCTGTAATCCTCTCTTCTGTTCACCAGCCATGTGACCTTGGAGCAAACCACTTCCTTGGTTTTCAGAATGAACATAGAAGCAAATGTATGTGGTTTTGGGCCTGGAATTTTGGGCCTAGATCAGAGGTTTGACCAGCAGTCCGGCAGTCCAGCAGTCCCACTTGCTAACTCCTTCATTTTAATTCAACTCATGGTTCTTATTCTGTGCATCCATGTGGCTTGGTACATTTTCTTAGAGCTGCATTTTAACTTCCTTTCTCTGTGTCTTCTGGCATCTCTGGGTTAGTTTTCTTAGTCTGATAGCCCCGCTCACACTTCCTGTCTGCCTCTGGTCAAATGGCTTTTTATTAAACCAGTAGGAAGGACAAATATTTACAACATACAAACATAATCCCACTATAAGCAAATGTTCATAATATTTTCCAAGCTGGTGAAACAGGCCAGCAGACAGAGAGAGGCAAGGAGAAAAGAAGGAAAATTATACAAAAAAAAAAAAAAATGAGGAAATTTTTCCCAGATCCTCACTTTTATCTTTTCTCCAATATAAGGATTCTTTTTTGTTGTATTTTGCTAGAATTCTTTATTTTTCCAACTAAAGCAAAATGATAACCTAAGTCAAAATGAGGAAGGAATAGTCTTTCCAATTTCATCATATTTTTTGTCAACTGCATCACATAGAAAGGAGTTAAACTTATATTTCTCCTATGTGTAAACCTTGTTGCTTTGGGTTGAATGAGAATGACCCCTAGAGGCTCATGTGTTTGAATGCTTGATCTTCAGTCATTGGAAATGGTTGGGAAATGCTAGAAAGTGCAGCCTTGTTGGACAAGGTCTGTCACTGAAAGCAGGGTTTCAGATGTCCATACCATTCCCAGTTATCTCTTTCTCTCTTTATGCTTTGTTCTTGTGGCTGAGATGTGAGCCCTCAGCTACTGCGCCAATGCCATGCCTGCCTGCTGCCATGCTTCCTGCCAGGATGGCCATTGACTTAGCCTTCAAAGTCCCAAATAAACTTTCTTCTATAGGTTGCCTTAGCCATAGAGTCTTTTCACAACAACAGAAAGGTAACTAAGACATCACTATTATTCTGAAAACACACTTGTGAAGTATTGTTCAGGGACAACAAATGGTATATAGTTCTCTAGGTATATCCAACTTTTAAGCCAATTTTTAAAAGGAGATGATTTTCTTTGACATGGGAGAATGATGGAATGAAGTTGAGCACAGTGTGAAAAGCAAGTCTCAAGTACACTCCTCTGTCTTTTAGGAAAGTAAGGATAAAAACAGACTTTCTAAAAGAAGCAAGTTTGTCTGACATCTACTCCTCCTCATAAGGACCACTGCTCTCTGCTTGGTGTATATGTTATTGAGTACATCTACCTCTTCCAGCTCTGCTTGATTTTGGTTGTTTTCTTCTTGTTCTCTTTTTTCTGTTTTCCTTCTTATCTTGGGTCAACCTTTAGCTTTGAAAACTATTCTTAGAAGAAAACACTGATATTAATAAGTAAACAAAGGTGAAGAAAGGCTATTTTTAGTGACTTATTGATACTCTGCTTCCTACAGGAGTCAAATAGCTGGCAAAAAAGATAAACATTAATGGTCTTCAATGAGAATGAGTGGTTAGAATATGATCCATTCATGTCTCTTAGTGTAAAAGAGGTCCGGATCGTATGGCTATTTAAATTAAGATAAGACTTGCTGTACCAGTAACAAGCACTGTCTTCTTTTGTCTGCAATGCCATTCCAGTTGCCCACTTCCAACCTGAGATACTATACTTCCTCCACCACCAGGGAGGGGCATTTACATCATACAAACCAGGGAAAAATCCAGATTATTTCTTACCTTTACAGAATTTCCATAAGTATCTTGATGTGAGAGAATGCTAATAATTTACCTCAAGAACCTATTTTCTCTACATTTTGACATGCATTTAGTAAATCATTTTGTAGTTGACTTGACTACACACACACACATGCCTACATACACTTAAATTTTCCTCTGAGTTTTTGTCCCATGCTATTTCATTTTGATTGTCTTTCTTTTCTGCTTTTTCTTTTGTTCTTTCGTCACTTTCAGCCTGCTGAGATCCAGGGGAGAAGGATAAGAGGGTGCAGTGTTGGAAAAGGACTTTCTCCTTTCAAAAATGAGTGGTTTTGTTTCAATCAAGAGTGAAGCATCATCAGGCCTCCATTTAGATGACTGTGAGAGCAAGACAGATAGCTCAGGGCCTAAAAGCACTAGCTGATCTTCCAGAGGACCTGAGTTTGGTTTTCAGGACCCATGTGAGGCAACTCAAAACCATCTGTGACTTCAGCTTCAGAAGACTCCACATGTCTGGGCTCCTTGCTCATGTCTACTTTCATGCACACAACCAAATGGGTGGGTACACACACATGCACACACAACTATACATAATTTAAAATAATCAAGATAAATCTTGAAGGATTATTGTGCCTATACCAGGGTCCAGAGGTATGCAGAGTTTATAGATTGGTTCAATTTCAAAACAAAATTAGCATAGATAGGGTCAGTAGTTGGCATGAAGAAGATAATTTTTTAAGTGTTTTGATTTTCAAAATGGGAAATAGCAGAATTTACTTCATGAAATTGAAGGCGGTGAAGGAAAGGGAATTTGGAAGGAAAGAACAAAATTGGGCTTCAGAATAAGTTCTGCTGAGGGTCTTGAGTTTCGGAGAATTGCTGCCTTAGGTCTCAGCATCTATGTTCCACAGTCACATTACAGAGGGCCAGTGGATTAAATCGTTTATACAAGGCAAATGCCATAAGCTATAAGCAAATATTCAAACACTAGCTATTAAGTGCTTCTTGTCTACTCTGTGCTATTCTCAGACTCTTACTAATATTAACTAACTGTTTTAACTTTTCTCAACAAATCAATAGAGGGAGTCCTTTATTGTTGTCACTTTAGGAAAGTCAGGTAACTTAAGATTCATTGAAGCCACACAGCTCATGAGTAGGGAGAAGCAAGCTAATAAGCCCATCAGATTTGCTCCAGAGTCTTCCCATCATGCTGAGATGTTTTGGAAGTTAACCAGTAAATCCCCTGCACTTTCTGTGTGTCTTTACTTCATTTTCCCATCTGTTTCAAAAGTGAAATACTTAAGGAAAAAAGAAATTTCATTTAAAAACTGGAATCTTAGTTGTCCAGACTAATTGAAGTTGAACTATAGTCAGGTCTGGAACCCTGTGCCAAATTCCAAGGAGCCATGGAGCTCAGTCCACTCTAGGGCCCTTGTAAACTTGTAAAGCAACTCTAATCAGAAAAAAATGCACAGGTTGGCAGAATTTCAAGTCCCTGCCCTGTTGTCAGGTGTGAGCTGCGATTTGTCATAGAGCTTTATACAGAGACCTTGATGTTAGAGCCCTGGGCCAGGCAGACCTTCGGTGAAGAAAAGCAGCATTCGGCATTCTCTCACTATTAACCCCACCACCCCTCACTTGTATCACAGCCAAGTTAAATGTGCACACATGACTCTTTCAGAGTTGACTGAATTTCTAGTTAGCTATTTTCTTGAAACACTAAAACTCTGACTGTTGTGTGGAGGAGCCCCAACTCTGAAATGCACCCAAATATAAGCAAAAAAAAAAAAAAACTTCTATCTGCTTAGGAATTTAACATGGTTTGGTAACTTATTTTTTTCCAATTGTATCTGCAGTTACAAAAGTTTACATTCATGTTTCTTCCAAGTCAAAACTAATCAAACCAAAAGAATAAATAACATAATGTGTGTGCGTATGTGTGTATGTGTGTGTGTGTGTGTATGTGTGTGTGTGTGTGTGTGTGTGTGTGTGTGTGCCTGAGACCTCTTTAACAAGCTGAGTGCCCTGGGAAGGAGAGCATCCTAAGCTGTCACCAAGCAGTGGGTACTTTAGGAGCCCATAAGCTGAGGGAGAATACAATGGAAGGCAAGTTTTAAGCGGAGAGCATTTGCTGTGTATTTGCATATATTATGTCTGGTCCCCACATAAGTCTTCAATGCAAACTATCCATGGCCACTGGAGACCTCATAAGGCCAGGTATATTGTTGAAGGTCTTTTTAATAGGAAACAGGAAAACTAAGATTTTGCTCCTCTGCGGGCCTTGTGATGTCAAAGATGATTTTATTTTTATCTTGGTATCTCTGTCTCCACTTTATTCCTAAGTAAAGTCAGAATCTCATGAACTTCTTGTTAGGATGTAGCTGGCCAGAAATTTCAACAGGAGCTACCTAAAGTCAAAGAGATTTAGTGTGTGTACAAACATTTTAGTATATTATTTAACTCACTGAGATGTGGGGAAGCAGAATAGAGAATGGAAACAAGAAGCTTGGAGTGCACTGAGGAGCAGTGGATGGTACCAGAAACAGCAAAAATAAGATGAATGAGTGCACAGTGGAACATGGCTTACATGCTGAAGACCCTGCCAAAAGCTGGGGTAAAAGTTTGACATGTCTTAAAGAAGTTTTTTGTTATTTAACTCTCAAGTTCTGGAAGAGGCCAGTGAACTTCCTTTGTGGAGGAAAGTAGCCCTAACTTAAATCTTCAGTGCATAGGAATATTGAGTTCAACAAAATATGAACTTTATAAATAAATAACATATATAGAGAGGAATAAAATCTAAATCATAAAGACACATTTCACTAGAGAGAGTAGGCAGAAGTGAGATTATTTCTGGGGTTCGATGGGAAGAGGAAAGTATCAGCAAAGAGTGAAGAATGACCATTCACCTACAGTCCAGCATAAAGCCTTACCGAAATCTGACTCTTCCTACTTTTTTTCCCAAAAGACAAACACAGAAATAAAGACTGAAAAGGAATTAAGAGGAGCCTGGACAACAGATGACTATGTGTTATTGTCTTAGTAGATGTGAGAGAAGGATGAAAACTATATCATAAACCAGCATTAGCAACCCTGTCCCTGCCAAAAATGAATACATGATCATGTTAGGCCATACATGTGCCATGCATGAGGTCACACCTAGGACTGGGGGTTATTTTCAAGTTTTTAAATGCTCATTTCTCCTCACTCACCATCCTCTTCTCTTACCTGTCTACATATATTAGTAATTAAATTATTTTTAAAATAAATTAACTTTCCACTTTTCAGTCTACATTGCCACAGTCCTGACCATCTATCTTAGTAATCTAAGAATGTATAAACTCTGGATAAGGTCTACAAACAACTATTTGCAACACTAGACCCAAACCAACAGGTCTCCAGGAGGGAGACACAAAGCACTAATCCTAATTGGTCTATAATAAAAACCCAGAGCCAGATACTGGGGAAAGACTGAAAGATCAGAGACATAGATGAACAAGCCACAGCCATTTCTCACCACTTCTGAGTCCTCAGACTGAAAGGGGTAGATCTTATCTCCAAGAATCCTCAGACTGAAGAGGGAAGGTGAAGGAACATTCAGGGCAGGCCAAAATGGAAGGGCAGATTTCCTGTCTCCTCCTGCCTTGTGTTCTTTTCTCTGCCCAGCCATATCATTTCCCACCTCAACATTCCTAGTGCTGGGAATAAAGGTGTGTGCCACCACTGCCTGATCTCTATGGCTAACTGTTGCTAGCTCTGTCCTCTGATCTTTAGGCAGACTTTGTCTGATACACCATACCCAATGGCTGGGTTTATTGTACAGTTCTGACCATGGAACTCAAAGGGGCCTGTTGCAGTCCCGATGTCTCTCAGGTCAGTCTTCTCTGCCTTTCAAACAACACTTTCTAACTTCAGTCTTTGTATTTCTGACCTTCCCTCCAAGTTCTCTAATGTCAGCAACAAACCTTGCTTAGAAAAACAGTGGCACCAACCTGTGCTCTTACAGCCATTCTTGCTAGCAACAACCAAACACTACATAACTCCTGTCATCTTTAAGAACAAAGTCTATGAAACTCATTTTTTTAAGTCAGCAAGGTTTCACACCTAGTTATTTCTATTGTTTTATTTTATAGACAATTCCCTAAAGAGAATCACTCCAGCATGAATGCCATTATATCTAGTCACCAGGAGTATTTATACTATTCTATTTAAAAGCTAACTTTATTAAACCCATAGAAATTTGTTCTCCAGGTAACAATCTAATCTTATCCTCTCAACTCAAATCAATTTAGCTCTTTCTATTTAGAACATTCCTCCTTCAGATTGGTTTTCATGACCTAGGTCCATCTGCTTTTTGGTACCATCCTACATTCTGGCACTACAGAATGCTCAAAACTCACCTTGGAACATGGTAGTTCAATTTTCCTGCTTGTATTAGTCTGAGTTCTTCAGAGAAAAAGATGCAATGGGAGAGTTATATAAAGCAAAGTCCGTTCCACAAAACTGATCTCCCCAGTTGTAGAGACATAGGAGCCCTCAAACATACTTTTGACAAAATGCAAACCAAGGAGAAGTGGTAAAAGTTTTGAGCTGAGTCTTGCTCAGAACTTTTAGTAGAGAGAACTAGAAGACTTAGTGTTGTGAGTTCCAGATAAAGTCCAAAGACAGATTTAGGAAAGTGATGTCCTCACTCAAAGACAGTCAGAATTTCCTGAGTTAGCCTTATGTTCTATATAAGACACTCACATTAGGGATTACTGAGTCTACTGAATCAAATGTTAAACTCATCCACAAATACTCTCAGAATAATAATGAAAGAAATGTGACAATTTCAAGTTGACAGAGAGAGTCATCATCACACTGCCTCTGTCCTGGATTTACAACTATCTCCAAGAAGAGATGGACCTTCCCAAGTACAATGCATTTGGAAACTCTGACATGCTTCCCCTTGCTACTGGGGAGCTGTAGCTTCTACACTTTCTCATTGACTGGGGGCAAAAATATACATTTGTGGAACATATTTCCTACTGGTACTTCTGACTCAAATCCAACACTACAGAGTTCATTCTAGACTTTCACCTTTCCTTATTTATTATACCTTCCCCTAAAAGTGAGAAATATGACTCTCATTATCTATCATATCTTTATATATTTTTAACTCCTATGCATATAAAAGTTTTATAAGTGCTAACTCATACTTTTTGATAGAGTACACAAACTAGAAAATAGTCCGTGTGTCCTTAGCTTTATACCATTCAGTCAAAACTATTGTTTTAATTATTTAGGTTATCTCTCACTCTCCCCATTTGAGCATGCAACTGTTAACCTTTTACAATATTGAATACTCATATTAATTATCATTTCTTATTCATTTGGGGCTTCCCACTTTTATTGATAAATAGTTGTAAGACTGTAAATATACAAAATTATTACTTGTAAATGTATAAAATCATATCTCCACCAATATAGATTTTCTTTGTACATGTGTGGAGTGAAAACCATATTTTATTTAGTTTTGTAATCAGTTTTCCCAAACACTGATCTGGAAAGTTTTAAGCAACATGTAATGAATCCTGGAGTAATTCATAATGGAGAAACAGAGATTATTCTACTGAATTCCAGATTCTGTTTTAAAAAATGTTCAAGCAGCAGTGTTATTGAGGACAGGATGTTAAAATTTGCTAATTTCCAAACACAATTTGAATGACAAAGCAGGTGACCTTCTACCTAAATGCACACACATAGAGATGGTACCATCAGAGTGTTAACTCAGCATATCTTTTTGAAAACTCTTCCCAGTGTTGCCTTTATATATTCATATCCTCCATGACTGTCAGTTCATGGTAACCATTAACTTATTCTCTAGCCTACAGTTTCAGCTTTCCCAGCAAGGCATATAAAACAAATAATAAAAATAAGTGTTTGCTGGACTTTGGTTTGTTTTACTTGGCAAAATACATTCAAAACCCACTCGCCTTTCTGACTGTATCACTAGTGCACTTATTTTATAGTTGAGTAGTGTCTGTTGTCTGGACAAAGCACAGTTTACTTATGCATTTCCCTAGTGTAAAACATCAGGATCATTTCTAGTTCAAGAAACTCTATATAAAATTCTATGAATATTTACATGCAGATTTAGTGTAAGCATAGTTTTAAAGTCTCTAGAGTAAATACCTGGAAGTGAGATTTATTGATCTTATGGAAACTTTATCATAAGCTCTTTAAAAACCATTGCACTGTTTTCCACAGTATCTGTTCAAATACACAGCCTATGAAGGCATTTCTCATTTAAGTACCACATTTTGTTCATGTTATTTGTTAATATGAAGATTGTCAATATAAAAAAATTGGTTATTATGCTTTGATATATATGACTTATATAAGTTTTATGTTTTTAAAATGAATTTTGAGTTGTCACAATAGAACTTGAATAATACTACTTCATTGATCTTACGAATAAAAAATGATTTGTTCAGCAACAAATCCTTAGATCCATGAAATAGGATTTTTATCTTGGCCTGTTTAGCTTCAAAAAAAGTTGACCCACTAAAGGTGAACTTGTACTAATTTGTATAAAAGCATTAAGTGGTCAATCAACTCATATGTCAAAATTTAAGAGTATCTTCATTTTTATACTTATTAACTATTTTGGATCCTCATAAAATTCCCCATTTAGCCATAATTAGTGAGTTTTAACTAGTATTAAGATGTTAAAGAGAACTTGCAAATTAAAAAACTCTGCATGGGTCTGGGCCTGTCACAAAACCCATGTGTTGGTATGGTTGGGTCAGTGCCACCTTTTCACTAGGGTGTGCAAAGGTGAAGGCATCTCAAGTCCTCATCTGAGTAGCATCAAGGTTTCCAAAACAATGGCAAAGGGAGAGCTTTGGCAAGTCCTGAACTTCCAAACTGAAAGTGGGCTCTGAAAGAAGGAGCTTCAAGGTCAGTAGGTTATTTTAATCATAAATCTCTATAAGTCAAAAGTGACCTGTTTATTCCAATTGGCCATTACCAAGAGTGATCTGGTGCTTCTCCAGTCAGGCAGTCCCTGCAAGATGTCCTCCTGGCATCCTCTCTGACCCAAGAAAACTGTCTACACTTCACACCTCCTGCTCTGGTCTGGCTGCATTCCACTATCTACTTTATGCTTTTATTGTAGTTTCATTCTTCACTTTCCCTTTGCCAGATAAAACAAAAATGCAGGATGATGAAGACTAAATAGTTCTTTTCTTTTAAAAAGTGCTGAAAAGTGGGAAAATTTACATGGTGGGAAAAACGAATGGGGATAAAGGACATGACTGAAGAGGGATGGTGCTTGTTCAGGTTTAATGGAAAACCCTTCTCCTCTGCCAGTTTTATTTCTATAAGAGGGAGTACCCCTATAGTGGCAGATTACTAACAATTTACTTTATGAATAGCAGTCCCTCAAAACTCCAATAGCAAATCTTGGATCATTTCTCTTATGTGCTAATGATGTTATTACTCCCAAGCCATTAGATATGATTTCTGCACATCTGTTTCTGAAAAGAAAATAAAATCTACACATCATATGAAAATATAATCCAGAAATTGCAGGGTTTGAGCTGGCAATATATTTGATTGTCTGGGTTGTTCCTGCCTCCATTTATTTTTTTTTCTTTTATGAAGACAGTAGTGGCCTATCATTGTGTTACTAATGTTTTATATTCCTTTGTTGTGTAGACTTTGCTTAGATTGAACTTAAAGTTTCCAATTATTTCTAATCAGTAGGTCATATATTTGAGTAAAAGTTGAATTTTAAGTAACTTTGCAGTATTTTATACATGTTAAATTATATCCTTAAAAGCCTCACCAATTAAAGCTTTTCTGCTCCTCATAAACATATTGAAGGGCCATCATTAAAGTTAAAGGTTGTTACCAATAATTCATGTTATCTTTCCTCACCATCCGGAAGATGTAAATACGTCTGTTTCTTTTATGGTCTTCTTGAGGAAACTGTCTTCTTGAGGAAACATACATGGTGCTTTTTGAGGGGATCCAAACCCTTGGATGCTGTAGATATGCCTAATTGTCCACAAGTAAGTGTGGGGCACGTCATGGATATTAGGTGCTAAAACAATGCTTAATAATGCTATCTCCTGAGGCCCAATACAGATCTATTTAATTGGTGGTGGCATATATGATTCCTGACTAAGGTGCACTAATAATGACATTATTGTCTAGAAAAGATTAAGACATAGAATGGAACTGTCAACAAGGATAACTTTCAAAATTGAAGGATAGAAGGATGCTGAAGAATATACCCAGACATGCCCCTTCCTAAGCCCCTGTCTCCTCAGTCCTATTTCAAAGCTTCATTGAATTTGGACAGATATCTTTTCCACCTCTACTTTGTCATGATATGAAATTGATCTTCCTGTTTCCACTCATATCATCTGTCAATCTGCCTTTCATGGCCTCTCCAGGGCAGTAGTTTAAAAAGAAAACTGAGTTCTCTGACTCAGATTCAAGAATACATGTTAATGAGCCCATACCTACCAAACATTCTCAATTATTACTCTTGTACTTGTACCTAGCAGTTGATGGTCACCAATAAGCCACAAAGCTGTCAGAACCCAAACAATATCCTGCTTCCTGTGCCAGGGGCACATGACATTTGCCTCCTTCCACTTTAGTTCTATTGGCTTCTGTTTATTTTTCAAGCATCATTTTTTACCCCTAGCAAATTTCCCTTATGTTGCCATCACTGTAAATAGTTATGCTACTTTTCTCCTCTCTTTGGTCTCTGAAGCTTTTTCATTACAGAACTCATATTATTAACTAGCAGAATTCCTCAACAGGGTCATTCCTTTCATGAAGTCAGGAAAATCTGGTACACCACTGATTTCCATAAAAGTTTCTGAGTCCATTGGTGGACTTGTTTGGTAACATTTTAAAGCTTTGAGAATCCTAGACTATGGTCAGGATTGTGATGATGTAGGGTAGCAGTAGTGGGTACCTACATTTGAAGGTTGTGTTGGTGCAAAAAGTGGATGGAGAAACTCTTTTTCTGTAAATTAGGGCTGGAAGGACAAAATCCCAATAAGCCTTGCACACAAGGTAAAAATGGCAAAGAGCAGAGCTGGATCCAGGGCTGTGATCTTCCTTTACAGTTCTGTGTGGATATGCCTTCAGCTCTCAAGCAATACTTTCTTGTTTTAAAATAAGCACACTCTTGGCATGTCAATTCCTTCCTCATTGGTGAGCCCACAGGAAGAGTTTGAAACTGGATGATCTTGTCTGAGTCATGAAAAAACCTTTGAGACCACTCAACACTTAACAATTGAAAATATAAATAAGTAAGGTAAAATGAGTCTTGGTGACTGTAAAACCTTTGCCTTTGCTCTGGACATTTATCCAACTGGCATTTCTACAAGAAATGGCCTGCTTTCCTTCCATTCTTCTTCTGTGCCAAAAAAGTAAAAAGAAAAAGAAAGAAGGAATAAAAGAAAGGTCAATATGACATATGGATGAATTCCAACATCAGCCAGTGCCTATATTAAAGTTTTAAGCCAATTATTGTTCTAGTAACACACCCAGAGGTTGAGAACGAAAGAACATCCAGGACTAACAAACCTGATTGTTCTGGCAAAAGTGCCGTTCAATTCATGCTGGCATCTCTGGCTTTTCTTTCTATTCAATATTCCAACTTCATTTTTAAAAAGCAAGTTAATGATTCAAGTAGGGACATTTAACATTACTGTTTCATTCATTTTTCTCCAGGCGACTTCTACCTCCAGGTCTCCTGAGGATTTCCCAAACATCACAATGCCTCAAATTCGCTTACTTAGTCGTAGGGACATCTCTCAGTTTGTAAGCAAGCCCATTAGACCATAGATTATTCCTGACTTTATTTGCTTTCTAAGCAAGGCAGAGATCTTGGCTTGGATGCATGAGTACTTAACAATTTGGCATTCTTAGATTCTCCCAAAAAGGACTTAATCACAGCAGTTCAGAAACCAAATTACAACTGAATAACAAAAGGACTTGAATCTGTAATCATACTGTGATTACTATTGATCTAATTAAAGTTCCTACAAAGCATGTGGCTGTTTTTTTTCTAGGCAAATATTGGAAGTCAATCAAGATGATGGCTGTGGCAAAGGGCTGTGCTCCGCCTGGTTCTCAGCTGCAGGAGGAGTCAGAGACTGTTTCTGCACTAGCTTCTCTGACGGTGGATGTGGAACAGCCATTTGCTCAGGAAGATGGCAGGTATGTACCAGCAAGGGGAATCATGTGGTCAGTAATATCAAGACTCAGTGCTGGCATTCTGGAACTTTCTTCCTGCTTCTTCTTCACCTGTCTCTTTCACTGCCTCCACCTGTTTTCCCCAAAGCCACAGATGGCAGAGTATGCTATAGGCTGTGGAGAACTCAACTGTTTCATTCTTCGTGGAAAAACCAGACCTGCAGCACCTGGTTCCCAGAGAAAAAGAGAGGATAGGATAGATGGCGAGAAAAGTCACTCCCTGGGTAATTTAGGGCAGATCACTGTGGAAAGAGATGCTTAGGGACTTAACTTCTTCCCCTTCTTATCTTCGTCTTCCCAGATGTTCTCTTTCTCCCTATCATTATCTGACATAACAAAGAGAACACAGGAAGGTGAAGCTGCACGGGATGCTGGCCAGGGACCAGCAACTGTATACATTCATGAGCCTCTTTAAGGTCTAAATAAATAAAGGTGGAAGGTGCTTGCCTAGGAGACAGGAGTGGGCAAGCACAAGGAATAGGAGAAATGGACTTGATTTTAGTCTATATTACAAGAGGAGCATGTTTTCAATATGTCTTTATATGTACATAAACTAGGATAGGACATATAAAGGTGGCCTCAGTTTATGCTTGATTGTTTACTCTTTAAGAAACCATTGTCAGTTTGTACATTTACCTGTCCATTCCCTCATCTGGATGAAAATGCCACATTCAACATTTCTTTACGTCCACTATGACCAGCCTTACTGGTTTTTCCCATAGCTGACCAGCAAGGTCACATCTCCTCTCTGGGCATGTGTCAGGCAAGACTTGGCATTAGCTCTGGGGCTTGCTTCTGAGAAGGACTTCCAACTCGCTGCATCAGTAACATCAGTGCTAATTACTTAGAGCCTGCCCCTTCCCAAACACATGAATGTGAGTGGTACTGACGTTCTTGCCTTAGCTGGATACTGCAAGTTTAATGGCTTTAACATCTTGTTTGGGCTCAAATAGTCGATAATCTGAAAAAGAGATTTCACCTTTCTACCTGTATTTTCTCTTGCTCTAACCAGTTTAGGGGAAGATTATCAGTGGGAGAGCACTTGTGTGTTACTGAATAATAAGACATTTTCTTGCACTATCTGGAGAAAAGGGGGAAATGTATTTTACATCTTTGATATTATGAACAAGCCCCCTGCTGTTTCTAGCTAAGAACTGAACCAAGTTCATAATCCAAAGGTGTTGCAATTATTCCCAAGGCCAAAACCAGCTAGTTATCTGTCATCTGAGGGCCATAAAACTGAGGGAACTAACATCTGTTAGTGTTGGATATAAAAGACCAAAGCTATTCTTTAGAATCCATTTGAAACAGAAAAATGAGGTGAATTCTACCCTGGGTGAAGTGAATTTTAAGTAATTCTGCCCAAGAAATTGTAGAGTTTGGAATAATTAACAATAATATGAGATGTTGTGAACTCCAAGCAATATAAAAATCTCAGCACATTGGCAGGAGTTGTTGTCTTTACAAGCACATTTGCTTATTCAGTCGTAATTCATGTACTTGGCTCTTGAGAATCTGTAAGAATTAACCCACCTTCAGCTTATGGGGACTCTAATCTTCCACCAATGGCATGTAGGGAATGTGAGTAGCAGTGGCCTGATGAGCAGGTAGACAGAATGAAAGCCTGGTTTCATATCTATGTATCCTATTAGATAGATTATTACAACTGTGATTGTTTTATTCTTGAGGGAAAAAGATGGTTTGACTTGAACTATTTCTTTGTTTTTTTTTTTATTTCCTTCAACAAAGGCACAGAAAAAAATCTTTAGACCAGATCCTGTTTCAATTACACTGTATATGACTTTCATGAAAGGGATGATGGAGACATGGATGGGGGCAGGGTGGTGGTGGAGAGAAAAATGACAGATTGACCAAGCAATTGCTATCAGAATTGTTCCCCTGCTCAGCAGGACCATGGGCCTTTGTTGTGAATGCAATATTGTAATCACACAGGAAATTGAAACATTAGAAAAATAAGAGTTAAACGGGTGGAAAGAGCAAAGGCAAATTCTTTTTATAGGAAATTCTTGCCAGTTATTTTGGAGGATATATTGGTGTTTGGCGTAAGATGACTCATGTCATACTCAGATTCTGGGTAAGGCAGCCTTTTCTTGGCCAGCTCATATCTGACTCATTTACCACTAGTGAATAAGGGATAAAATTCTCCTGGCTACAAACCATTTTAAGTATTTTCTGTTCATTTTCTTGAATGGGGGTGGGGTGACAGCAATTTCATCTTTATGGCCACAATGATGGGCCTTGAACAACACAGTATTCGGGAAAGACTGGCCAGTGGGAACTCGTGCTAGCGATCATTCCCAAATGCACAGCAATCACGTGTAATTTTTTAGTGGCAAAGGACTTATATGGGAAGGGAATGATGGATCGACAGAAAGTGGAAAACAAATCCCAGAGCATGCCCACATGAGGAGTCAAAGACAAATAACGGTATAGACTTGGCTGTATACAGAGGGCTGTTCAAGAGGCTGTTGTAGCATTTGTTTCTCTCTTGTTTGCTAGGACAGCATGTCTGTAAGATCTGTGCTCTGCATGTCAGGCTGTTTGCACCTCTGCACTTCAGCTTTGGGAAAGTTGGTAAAAGGCTTCACTTTCCCCTTAGAGGAAAGGTCTGCTCACAGTGACTTCAGGGCGACCAGCTTTTAAGGATTAGGAGCACATTGGCACTCCAGACTTCTTGGCTGAGTCCTTTTTCTTTTTCAGCTGGAAACAAAAAGGGAAAGCTAAATGTTCACATGCCAGTCTGAGTTGTTAACAGAAAAGTGGATCATGTTTGATTATCTGAATACATCTCTTATGTCCTTAATCATTTAATTTTCAACATTTGTTGTCTTTTATCATAAAAGAGGTAGTTTCAAGCCTTTGTATCATCTTTGAAGCCTGAGGAAATATTTATTTCAGAGACCTGGGGTTTGTGAAATAACTGTCTTTTTGTGAATATAAGGGATCACAGGCAAAGAACTCAATAAAATCTCAGGCCTTTATTTTGAATAGTTTACTCAGAGTCTAAGGACATTGGTACTGTTTTCTGAATACAATGACTTATATAAAAGCATAGACTATTTTAATACCTTATACACAAAGGACCATGATTGTTCAAATTTCCTGGCCATTGGGAGTATTTCTCTATGGCTACTAAGAATCGACATTGCATCACTTTGGGACTCTCTGGCTTTATTTTGCCATGCATTATGTCAAGCACCAGTTTATTGAAGGAGGCTAACATTCCAAAATGCATTTCAGTTTTAGTTTTCTCTCAGTGTCAACAAAGTATTTGCTGGAAAGCTGGCTCAGATCTAGAATTTTCCTGATAAACAGAGGAAGGTCTGTGCACATGTCCTTCTGCAGTTATCTCCTTGGGAAACATATAGCATGTGTTTTTAGTACATAATACAGTCTTAGAGCAGGCGGGATATCTGACCTGATACAGTCCCTGGATCCTGTCTACATTCTTTATAAAATGGCATTTAATGTATTGAAAGAAATCAAAATTAAATAAAACTTTAAGGAGTCTGGGATGCATCAAGAGCTCAGTGTACCATCTCTCTTTTTTTTTTCTGCTCATTCTGGTCCTCACTGTATGAGGAAGAAAGAAACTTGACTCTAGGAGAGGGCAGCTGATTTTTATGAACATGAGATTAAAGAACACATGTGAATGCAGCCCAACACCTGATACGGAGGAATCTTCCAATATAGGGAGCATCTGATTATTCCTTTCATTCTTCTTCTATTTACTGTACTTTTTCTTCCCCTAATAAGTTGTTAGTAATCCAGTGACCTGTCAAATATAGACACAATTCCTAAACATCTGTGCATTCTGCTATTCTTGGTTAAAAATTAGGAGATCAATACTGCATAACCACTTAGTAGTAATTCTTAGTAGTAATAATTCTATGTAGTTAGCTAACCCAGCTCAAAAATCATACATATATATATATATGCTGAATAAACAAAAGAGTAATTTGGAAGCTGCACACTCTTAAAATAGTAAAGCATTTCATAGTGGTATCTGAATGATACTGGTCCCTCTATTTGTTATGACTTCAAAGGAATAAATAATGCACCCTTTCAAATATAACATTTTCACTTTCCTTTGTATAAATTGTCAACCTCCATTTTGAGAGCATGTTGGCTAGCCCAACTCCATGACATTCTTACATTATAAAGATAGTTTAGCTAAGAAAATATAGTAAGGGTGTTATATAAAATATCTTTGTAAATAGAGAGTTATATTAGAGGAATTTAAGAGTCATATTTAATGAAAATGTATTTAAGAGCAAAGGAGAAAATAGAAGTGATGCAGGTAATAACAGGACTGCTTTCTGATGTGCAGAATGAGCAGGAAAAAAATCACATTCATCGATTCTTTAGACACCTTTGACTTTTTCTACATGCCTAACAAATTGTTCTTAGCCAAGGTCACCAACTTACTTTGCATTCTTCTACTGCTTCTATTAAAAAAAAATGTTAAAAATTAACTACTTAAAACAAGATGGAGATTCTGTAGTTCCTCATTTCATACTTAGCCAGTGTCAGCAGGCTTCCTTTCCTTTTGGATGCTCCAAGGAAGAATGTGTTCCCATTCCCATAATTCCAGGGGCTGCCTACATTCCTTGGCTCATGACTTCTTTCTCTGTCTTGAAAGCCAGTAGCAGTTCATATCTCCTTGATATCTCTTCAGTTGTAACAGCTCTTTTTGACTGAACTCCAGCAAGAATTTCTGTGGTAAAAGGCTTACATGTGACATTCAAGATAGAGGCTTAAGTCAGGGGTTTCTATCTACATCTGTGCTACCAATAACATTCCAATCTACTTTAATCTCTCATCCAACTGTTTCTAGTACTTTCCTCATTCTCATCTCTTTTATGATCCTTTTTTTATTCAGCAACTAGGAAGCTGAAACAAACAAACAAACAAACCCACTGGAACTGTCGCCAGGTGGTGGCAGCCTTTGTCTTTAGATACAGCACTCAGGAGGCAGAAACGGGAGGATCTCTGAGTTCAAGGCAAACCTCATGTACAGAGTGAGCTCTGGGACAGCCAGGGCTACACAGAGAAAAGAAATCCTGTCTCAAAAACCAAAGCTTCAAACATGCAAACAAACAGACAAACAAGCCAACTATAAGAATAAGCCCTACCCTACTTTCCTGAAAGCCTTCCATGGCATCCATCTCCATCCCCGCATCATAAAGACCACCTTCTGTGTGAGCATACTTTCCTCTGAAATCCATGATTCTCTTTGAACACTTTTCTCTGTAAATTCTGCTTTAGGTTCCAACAACAACTTGGCTTAATTAGTATTTAACTAAAATACACCTTTCCCACAGCAATTGCCCATGTGGTGCTACTTACCTACACACTGTCATGTAAGCAATATACACATTGAGATCCATAGAGAGCTATGTATACCACTCCACAAAGCCATGATCTGTTTTCCCAGCCAGCACCAATCCCACCAAACACATAACTACCTTTTAACACCACCCATTCATCTGCTTATTCTTAAATTTCATATGAATGGAATTGTATACTACATATTGGTAGGTAATCTGGCTTCCTTCACTCTAGTAAGCATAATATTTTTGACATCTGTCCATGTCTCTCACAGTCACTATTCTGCCCATTTGTAATTGCTCATTAGACCAAGTGTATTAACATATTCTCATTTGTTTATCCACTTACCTGTGGATTGGTGCTTGGATTGCTTCCAATATTGGGCTAATATGGATTAAACATTTTCAGACTAAAGTAAAATTTACCATGTTAATGGATTTTGAGTGCGCTGTGCAGGAGTGTGAACAGCAGAAACATAGCTTTGCATTTATTTCTAGAAGTTCATTTTTGCAAAACACAAACAGTATCACCATCACTCAACGTCTCTCTTTCACCTCAAGCTCAGATCCAGTCCATACCTCACTTTCTGCTGTCATTATTTTTTTTAATAGCAGTAGAGTACTCTAGATGGTAATCCTTATTAGCTAAGAGAGTTTTACTGTATTGCAAAATTAACTATAAGATGAAATTAAAAGTAGTGAAGGGAAGTAAGACAGGGTGACAGGCACTCCCCGGAGATGTGTGAGAGGCCAGCAAGATGAACCAGCAGTTCCTTGCCTTGTGGCCAAGCCTGACAAGACTTTCCGATCCACAACACTCAGAAAAATGGCTTAACAAAGTTATCTTGATCTTTGCATGGGTGCGTGCTCGTACACACACACACACACACACACACACACACACACACACACACACCTTTTAAAACAGAAAATTCTATGTGAGCTCAGAGGACTGAGGAGTTTCATATGTCAGGTAGGTTGTATATGTGTACAACTCTGTGTGGTTTTTCTTTCTTGCTGTCTTTTTTGATTATCTCTGTAATGTGTGGGGGTGTAGTTTATCTTATTTTTTGTTTATTTATTCTTCTCTCATATATTACATCCTGAACACAGTTTCCCCTTCCTCCTCTCTTCTGTGCCCCTCCCCCACCACCCTTCCTCTGCCCCAGACTCACTCCCCCTTTTCCCTGCAGAAAAGAGCAGGCCTCCCAGGGATCCCAAACAAACAAGGCATAACCATTTAGAGTAAGACTCCTCATATAAAGGCTGGACAGGACAACACAGTATGAGGAACAGTATCCCAAGTGCAGTCAAAAGAGTCAGTGACAATTCCCACCCCCACTGTTAGGAGTCCCCCAAGGGCACAGCCTACACAACCATAACTTATAACATATTATACAGAGGGTCTGGATGAGAGCCGTTCTTGCCCTCAGATTGTTGCTTAGTCACTGTGAGCCACTATGAGCCCAGGTTAGTTGATTCTGTGCATTTTCTTGTGCTGCCCTTGACCCTCTGCCTCCTACAATCCTTCCCCACTCCCTCCCACAGGATTCCCTGAGCTCCTCCTAATGTGTGCTTATGGATTTTTGTGTCTGTTTTTATAAGTTGCTAGATGGAGCCTCTCTGATGATGATTATGCTGGGCTCGGGTCTTCAATTATAGCAAAGTATTGTTAGGAATCATCTCATTGACTTTTTTTTTGTCAGTCATGTTTAGTTCTATCCTAGGCCTCTGGACTATCCAGCCTCTGACTCCTGGTCCTCTAGGCAGTATGTAGCATGGGTTTCTCTGATACCATAGATCTCAAGCTGGACCAATTATTGATTAATAATTAATAATTATTAATTTTGTACCACCCGTATGCCTAGTACATCTTCCACCTAGGAGAAATTGTAGGTCAAAGAGTTTGTGACTGGTTTGGTGTTCCAATCCCTCCACTGGAAGTCTTGTCTGATTATAATAAATGGCTGGCTCAGGCTGTGTGTCCTCTATTATTGGAGTTTTAGCTAGGGTTACACTCATAGATTCCTTGCAGTTTTCATTGCACTAATTTTTCTATGTCACCAATGAAATACTTTCCAATTCCAGTTGCTTCTTCCTGCACTCTCTCCCTCCATCTCCTCCCTTTTCTGATCCCTCATGTTCCTGTTTCCACCTGCCTCCAGTCCACCTAAGATTTTGATTATATTTCCCCTTCCCAAGGAGATTCATTCATCCCACTGGGCCCTCCTTGTTACTTAGTCTCTCAAGGTTTGTGAATTATACTGTGATTATTTTTTACATTACAGATAATATCCACTGTCTAAGAAATGGTTTTTATTGCTTTGAAGAGACATTATGACCATGGCACCTCTTATAAAGAAAAACATTTAATCAGGTGACTTACAGTTTCAGAGGCTTAGACTGTTATTGTACGATAAGGTAGCATGTGGTGCTAGAGAAGGAGCTAAGAGAGCTACATCTTGATCCACAGGCAGGTGAAAAAGTCTGTGTCCACATTGTACATAGTGAGTATAGAAGACCTCAAAGCCCACCCCCACAGTGACAGATTTTTTTCTGACAAAGTCACACCAACTCCAACAAGGCCACACCTAATAGTGCCACTCCCTATAAGCTTATGGGAGATAATTACACCATTTACTTTCAAATTACCATATCCATTTATAAGTGAGTATATATCATGTTTGTCTTTCTGGGTTGGGAAGCCTTACTCAAGATGAATTTTTCTAGTTTCTAATTTCTGACTGAAAATTTCATGATGTTATTTTTAACAGTTGAGTAAATTTCATTGTGTAAGTGTACCACATTTTCTTTATCCATCTATTGGGTGAAGACATCTAGGTTGTTTCCAATTTCTGGCTATTATGAATAAAGCTGCTATGAACATAGTTGAGCAAGTGTCCTTGTGGTAAGATGAAACACCCTTTGGGTATATGCCCAAGAGTGGTTAGAGCTGGGTCTTGATCATTTCCCTATTTTCTGAGAAACCACCACATTGATTTCCAAAGTAGCTATACAAATTTGCACTGGCACCAGCAGTGGAGGAGTCTTTCCTTTGTCCCACATTCCCTCCAGCATGAACTCTCACTTGTGTTTTTGATCTTATCCATCTAACAGTTTTAGATGGGATCTCAAAGTCCTTTTGGTTAAAATTTCTATGATGGCTAAGGATGTTTAACATTTAACATTTCTTTAAGTGTTTATCAGCCATATGAGAATTCTCTGGAGCCAGAATTTTCTGACCTGGCCTAGCCAAATATGCTTGCAACCAACTTAACTCAACCCATTTTCATTAATCTGTGCATTGCCAAGTGGCTCGTGGCTTACCTGTGTTTCTTTACATCTTGCTTTCTTAGGCAGCAGCTTACAGCATCTCCTGACAACTGTTCTCTCCTTCCCTGTATCTATGCTTGGATTTCCTGCCTGCCTCTAAGCTGCTCTGCCATAGGCCAAAACAGCCTCTTTATTAACCAATGGTATTCACAGCATACAGAATGACATCCCACATCAATTCTCTGTTTAGATCTGTACTCCATTTTTTAATTGGGTTATTTGGTTGTTGATATCTAGTTAATTGAGTTCCTTATATAGTTTGGATATTAGCCCTCTGTCAGATGTGGAATTAGTGAAAATGTTTTCCCATTCTGGAGGCTGATGCTTTGTCCTATTGATGGTTTTCTTTGCCTTACAGAAGCTTTTCATTTTTATAAAATCTCATTTATTGTTGATTCTCATGTCTATGCTATCAGTTTTGTTCAGGAAGATGTCTTCTGTGTCAATGTGTTCAAGACCACTTCCCATTTTCTCTATGATCAGGTTGAGTGTGTCTGGTTTTATATTGAGGTCTTTGATCCACTTGTACTTGAGTTTTGTGCAGGGCAACAGATGTGGATTTATTTGTATTTTCCTAAATGCAAACATTCAGTTAGACCAGCATCATTTTTTCTTTCCTTTCTTCTTTTCTTTATTAAAAATAATTACTCATGAAATTGCTTAGAACTTGGCATTTTAGATAATGTGAGTAATGAATGCCTAATATTTTTATTCTTCATTTTTTAAAAGATATATTAAAATCTATCTATTGTCATTTCAAGGAGAATATATATTGTGTTTTTAATTTTTTTAAAAAAAACTTTATTTATTTATTTATTTGCCTTTGTGTTTTGCCTGGAACTGAAACTACAGACAGTTGTTAGCTGCCATGTGGGTGCTGGGAATCGAACCCGGGTCCTCTGGAAGAGCAGACGGTGCTCTTAACCACTGAGCCATCTCTCCAGCCCCCTTGTGTTTTTAATTTATTATTAAGAATGCTACATTGACTAAGAACCACTTTATTTTAAATTTATTGAAGTTGTAGCTCTTTTCCTTTAAAGACTGTAAGCATGCCTACCTAGCCTACTTGTCTCTGTAATTGCTGTATATCATGCACACTAAGGTTTCTCATATGAAAGTGATTCATTATAGAATGCCTGCAAGTAGACAACTTGATGTGAAAACCATCTATCTACCTGTTATTCTGTCCCCTAGAGAGAACTGCAGCTGGCATCTTGTATTCCTACTGACAACATAGTATAACACTGCATTTAACTGTCATTTGGCATAATTCTATGTGTGTAATAGATAATAAAGAACTAAGTCCAAACTGTCCCAGTGTTTGCCATTTGTACAGCCTTCTTTGCCATTCTCACTACTTTTTCTCTTTGCTAATTCTGTCAGGAGCACCTTCCTCCCTGTGGTTCATAACGGAAGCTGGGTTTTACAGAGCCTAGTGCTCTAATTAGTCACCACATTTCCAGCCTACAGAGTTTAGATTCATCTTCAACCATCACAGCATCTCAATCCCTCAACGTTCCAGGACTACCCAACTGCCTAATATATTAGGATTCTTGCTACAATTTGTTCTTTAGACTGAGTTAAAAATCATTGCAAGTTTGCCTTAAAACACTGCCAATGTGTTACTAAATTAAGGTTAACTCTTGAGTATAATTTTCAAGCAATTAGTTTTGGTTTTTAGCTGAGCAGAACACCCTACTTGTGATGCTGAATACAAACAATTCATATACTATCATAGTGCGTTTCTTATGAAAATGTTAGGTCTGTAGCAGTAATTTGCTAATCAAATTCAGAATTTGATTTGAAATGCCTCCAGCAGAAGACCAATCCAGTTTTTAAAAAAAAGCAGAAGCAAAATCCAGAGCCTGGATGAATCTGCTCCAGAAGGTAGCTGAATCTTTCACTCTCCTTAGCAAAAATGATTCCAGAGATCACTGCCATTGCTCCTAAAATAGGATATCATAGCTAATTTTTTCAATAAATTATTGGACTGCCCAAGACACAAAACATGTACATTTTGGAATCTAGAGTTATAAAATATTCTGACATGTTTTAATATAAACAGGAACATTTCCAATGATTGCTTGGATCTAAAATGTTTTTCCACTTGACATTTGTTTATACTGCCTAGGAAAGAAACTCTATTTATGGATAACTGAATGACACAAATAAACATGTGAGAGAGCTGAAAAATCAGCTTTGATTGTGCATGAAAGTCTACAATGCCATTGTGTACTCTTGTGCCGTATTCTGATTGCCTGTTTATTTTTACAGAACTGCTGGTGAGCCCATGGAAGAGGAACCAGCCCTGTGAAGTGCCAAGTCTCCCCCGATATTTCCTGTGTGTGACATCATTGTGTATCCCCCCAACCCCAGCACCCTCAGACATGTCTGCTGCCTGGGTGGCACGGTTTGATGGAACATAAACACTGGGCACAAAATTCTGAACAGCAGCTTCACTTGTTCTTTGGATGGACTTGAAAGAGCATTACAGATTCCTGAAATGTAACCACTGTGATTCTAAGGTTACAGTAACCAGGATTGGAAGAAACTGCTCCCAGCATGCTCTTATGCTGGTGACCCACTCCCAGATACAGTGTGAGAAGAAGCCTTCACTACAGCAGTGATACTGTCTATTTCAGAAGCTATGACAGCCAGCAAAATTTTGAGGCAAAACCTGAGACTTAGTCATTCCTGACATTATGATCAGTGTTTTATTGTGTAGTTTACTGTCAAGTAGACTTAAACTGTTTACAGCTATGAGTGGATGGGAATTACAGACAGATTGCTGTGGATTTTAGGAATTTTTTTCTTTTGTTTTGTTTTGAGGGTTTTTTTCCTTTGTTCTAACACACTTCTATCCTTCCTAGTAAGACTTCAAGGTGGGGCTGGGATGACGCTTTGGTCTAGTGAGGAAAATCACAATGAATTTGATAGTCCAATCGGTACTTGCACACTGTTCCTACAACGTACAATGGGGCATATTTTGTGTCATATTTTTTTGAATTTTGCTTCTGTTTCAAGTTCTCACAAAAAAGAGAATTGCAGTTTTGTCAGGTAGTGACGTCTCTCCACCCCACGTAACCCTATCTTAAGGACAATGGCTCTGGAGGAGCATCCTAGGAGATGTGCGGTTCGTAAAAGCACAGGGCTTCTCAAGGACTGTACTTTGCTCTAAATCTATTTGGTTCATCTTTTCTCACCTTTCTCTGTCCATCTGCTTCCTCCTTCTATCAGAAAATATACCACAACCTCCCCTCACTCAGGGGATTGGGCATTTGATTTATATTGTTTACTTTTCAGGTTAACCTACTTTTATCATGATTCTTCTTTGAAGCTATTTTTAGTGAATATGGCTTAAGCCATGCTACTGAGTTTTCCAGATCTTAGAAATGCATCAGTGAAGATGACAATAATCTGAAGCTAGGAGTTCCGGCTAAACTAGGAGTTGTGCCTTCACCTGAAAGCTAACACAGAACTTGACCTTTGCACTGGCAGCCTTTCTAGCAAAGGTTCAAAATAAAGGACATATATATCTGAGATTAAAAACAGCTTACTAAGTAAAAAATAAGCAAGTTAGCCATTGCCTCTGAAAATTGTATTTCATAGTATAACTCAAATACCTAAAGACAGTGAGGTAGAATACCTCACATATTTAATATCTGACAATGCTTTTGAACATTGATGTTTCTTTTTATATATTTTCCTAACTCAAAGGATATATTAAAGCCATAAGTGAAGATTGTCATGCTTTTATTCAGAAATCTAAAAGAAACCTTAATTAAAACAAGGTTTTAGGGAAGGCCAAGATATGAAAGACGTGGAACAATGTGGTTTTAGTTAGGGAGGACTCCAACCTGTAAATCAGAGATGAAAGATCTCACTCACATAGGATTACATAGCTCCTCTTTGTTACACAGTCGGACCACATTGTTCGTGCATTTGTTTTTTTTTAGGATTACCATTTTAATTTAAAGACTTTTATTACATATACAAAAATGGCTTGGTACTTGGTTTAGCATCTTAGAAATTCGAGATACCCTTTGAAATAGGAAATCTGAAGTGGAATGTAACTCAGTATTAGGTAAAAATTACCTTCATTTTATAAGGGTTAAGTCAGTTTAAACTCATAATTGTAATAAATTTCTTTGTAAATTCTATTATCTTGATGTTTTAGAGAAATTTGTGCCAATTATATTTGTTTTTTCTTTTTCTTTTTTCTTTTTTTTTTCTTTTTCTTTGTGATTAAGAAATTTTACTTAAAGAAAAACCAAAGGATCAAAAAGCTTACAACAGACCTCCTCACTCTAAAGGGAGGAAGTTATCATACTTAAAAAGCTACATAGTTGTGAAGCTTTAAAATCAAGTTCAGAATTACACTTCTCTACCTTTGCAAATATATATTAGATGCTGGAAAGCAACACAAGAATACAAATTCACTGATGTTCCTGCAACAACATGATGTCATAACATGACTTCTCAGTCTGATGGAGCCAAATCACTGGGACATCTCTGCTGTCATTTAGATTTTTAAAATACCTATGAAATGGTTAATATACTTATTCCCACCATATGACAACACACCTAATTGATTGCAATACAAATTATTAGAATCTGCAAGAGGCGAATAAACACTGGTGGTGAATAATTCAGCTGAAAGTAGACAGTAAGAGCTGAGTGCTGCTGCACCTGATTATATGCACCCCTACAAGATGGAGTGTGGCCCCAAAGGGCAGAGAATATTAACATTTCTTCTGGAACTGACCAATGCTTTTAAATAAGTAGTATAGTTTTCTTTACCCACACATTTAGTGTTTATTGTTCCCAGTGGTCCCCAATGACAGGCTAATGGAGAAGCATTATCGCTCATGGGTCTCATTCTGACCTGCCCTTTGAAAGATGACCCCAGATGACCTCAGAGTCTAACATAACTCACATATGTTGAAATAAAATAATGATTTTTGAAAAATATGTGAGTAAAAATTACTGAGTTTAAATAATAGAAACAAAGAAAAATGTTGCAATCCATTTTGTTTTCTATATAATTTAATGTTTTATTTTCAACAAAATTAAGCAACTTACTTAAGGAATGAGCAAGTGTAAACATTAAAGAAAGTTTAGGCTTTGTCACTACTAGGAGCAAATAGAAAAATATTGGAGAGAAGTATTTTTAAGGGTTTTATCTAATTTGTAAATTGTCACTGAAGATAAAACTCAGATTTTGAAGATAATAGATATATTTATTTAAAAACTCCCACAACTGACATTTCCATCCACAATCCAAGGAACAGAAATGGTGCCTTTGTTATCAACTACAACCCACTAATGACATTTCTATTCATTTAACTTAAAACATAGTGGCCTTGAAAATGGGGCATTTCCCCCCACAAAGATCTCAAAAAAATATATGATTAGTCTCTTCCAATAGGTCAGACATGTTTTATTTCCAGAGGTCAATTGTGAAGCTCTGTGAATTTACTGATATCTTTACAACTGTACATGGATGTAAATGAGAATGCTCCTTAGAGTCGACTAAAGGAGAATGCCTCCCACGCGGCACTGTTAAGCTTTTACAATTTGATTCCAGCACTTACGATTAAGGCAATTTGTTTAACATTGTTTTAACTATTTCTCTCTTCAAAATTTCTTCTCTATTTGTTTCGATGTTAAACTCTAATAGCTCCCACCAAAAGCCAAATATTTCTCTTGTAAAGATGATTCGTTCTGAGTTTGAAATAGCCATTCTGTCTAAGTGTGACATTGTCTTTTCTAGTTTTATCTGTCTTAACGTTCTTTTCCTGATTATGAAAATGAAATCATATGCTTGCTGAGAGGGAGAGAGAGAGAGAGAGAGAGAGAGAGAGAGAGAGAGAGAGAGAGAACACAAATGTCATACCTGTTCTACTACTTCTATAAAGAGGACATTTTTGCCTCCAAAGAATTGAAAAGCTATTATTGCACTCACCATCAGCCATCTTGTGTTCATGTGATACATACTCAAGACCATAGAATTTTCACTTCTCTAAGCAAGCCCCAGTACATACACATATTACCTATAAAATCCCTACCTGGTCTCATGAAATATATAAAGAAATGAGTGTGCTGGGAGTAACTGTGTTGGGAGTAACTCCACCACACAAATCTCAGACCAGTGATCTGAAGTTAATTGGACTTCATCTCAAATGATAAGGTATTAGAGTGGTTATAATTTCCCAAAGTATCTTAAGATAAAAGTCTCAAACTAGAACAGTTAGCAAATTCATAACGTACTGCACAGTGCCTAACCACTGCTCAGTGCCAATATTTCTAACCAATAATTTCCTTCCCCCACTTTTTTTTTTTTGCTTGCCTGTCAGTACCAAGTTGGCAACTCTAAACCATCAGAACAATGTCTACGTTCCCTCTACTTTGTTTCCTAAGCAGAAACTACTCTACAAGTTTCTCCTCTGAGATTTCATTTGGCTTATGTGTCTTCACGCACTTTATCTAAACCTACTCTATAATCTTGATTGTGCTTTTTACCTATTCCTTATCAAGAGATGCCTGACTTAGCTATCTCTACCCAAAAGGATACCCCAGCTTTTATTTTTGTGTCAAATATCTTCCACCATTTTTGCTACTAACCAATTGCATAGTGTTGGTTATCACACAGAGAAAATTGTGCACACTCTCCATGCCCTTTGGAAGATACTTACCTGAGACAAACAACCAATTACACACAACCACCTGAAGTAACAATAGCAAAGAAGAAACTAGAAGGCTATGTACTTTGGCAATTAAAAAAAAAATGTATGGCAAATTAAATAAAACAATGGACTCCTTTTAATTTTCTTGTTTGCTCTTTAAGCAAATTAAGAGCACAGTACAATGCTACATGTATGTGGTCCGTTGTTTTCAGGGATACTGTGGCCAGGTCCATTGCCCTTGTGTGGAGATGGCATTTTGTGATAATGATAAAGTTGGTGCAGAAGTGTGAATAAAGCTCTTTATTAACTAACATAACTAACATAAAGAAATGGAATAACAAAAATTATAAAAGAAAGTTTTATAAACTGAAGAGAAATTTTACTTCTATGTGTATTTTATAGTTTATTTTTAGAAAAGAAAATATTCCTTATCTCTTCCTAAATTGTAAGATTCTCAGTCTCTCTTTGAATGAGTCTGCCAGTGTGGACCTTCACACAAGCTGGGTGAGATGAAATTGACCTTTTAGTGATAACTGAGCTTAGCAAGTGTGTGTATAGACACCACACACATACAAACACACACGCACACACTATTGCTTTTTTAGTTAAATGTTAGCTCATGATTATTGGAATGAGTGTTGATAATGTAGACTACCTGGTTAGTGTATTGTGAATATGATTTTTGTGCTGTGGTCTTGTGTCTGTTACTGTAATAAGATCAGTTGGTTGTTCTCTGTGACCAAATAGTTTTGCCCTTAATTTTTTTTTTTTTTTTTTTTTTTTGGCTTTCATCAAAATCTGTCATTCAGAACTGCTAAGAAAAGTATACATTGCCAAATATAAAGTTTTTCTGCCAGTGATGTGCTGCTCCCAGATGTGCAAGATAATTACCTAATAAAGGTTTAGTAGCTAATTACAGCACCATTGTTGAACATGCTCTCAGAATGTTCACTTTCTTCTTCCTCTTCTTTAGGATTTGGAAACAACAGTATCATGCTCCAAAGGATTGTTGATGTTGTTAGTATCACCACTTCTTAAAAAGAATAATAATGCCCTTTTTGTCTTGTGTTTTCTACTGATTAGATTTTCCTCTAGTCCTATGTGAATAAAAACTATTTGAAATAATTGTGTCCTAAAGTTTCTACATCTTAGGTGTAAGTGTTCCTGGCATGCAGCAAGGTAGACTCACATGGCCCCGGGTGAGGGTGAGTTGCAAGAATCCCCACAGCCACAGAGCACCTGTGAGAAAGGCACACCCCCCATTCCACCCGACTCCCGCCCCAACATGGCGCCAGCAGTGTGAACCTAACAGAGGGCACACCCCTAGGCATGGCTCTGTAGATTAGAGACCACCCTTTCTCTTAAAAAGAAAAGCCAGCTCCCTTCCCCTCTCTCTCTCTTCTCTCTCTTCCTATTTCTTCCTCTCTCTCTCTCTCTCTCTCTCTCTCTCTCTCTCTCTCTCTCTTTCTCTCTCTCTCTCTCTCTTCCCAAAGTATCTTAAGATAAAAGTCTCAAACTAGAACAGTTAGCAAATTCATAACGTACTGCACAGTATTTGTAAACATGTGACCTGCACGTATGAATATATACTACGTGTGTGTCAGGTTCCTCTGAACTCAAAAAGAGGGTATCACATTCCCTGGACCTCGAGTTACATATAGTTGTGACCCACAATGTGTGTCCTGGGAAATGAATGCTGGTCCTATGCAAGAGTAGCCAGTGCTCTTTACTGCTGAACCATATATATGGCCTCAAATTTGTACACTTTTGAAAAGTAGAATAGTGTATAACTTCATCCCTCACAATTAATATTTGTTTATCACAAAATATCTGTCATGTATCTGTGATGCAGTGTCTAAGAACAGGTACCTAGTGTTAGTTTTCTATGTGTGGGGAGACACACACACACACTCACTGCCAGGTGCCACACAAGAGTTTATTTTAGGGAGTTTGGGTACCTGGAGAAGGACAGAGAGAAAGACAGAAAGGAAGGAAGAGCTCAAGAATTTAGATCCCAAAACCTTGAATAACCCTATCAAAAAATGGGGTTCAGATCTAAAAAGGGAATTCTCAGCAGAGGAACTACGAATGGCTGAAAGGCACCTGAAAAAGTGCTCTTCATCTTTAGCCATCAGAGAAATGCAAATCAAAACAACTTTGAGATACCACCTAAC